>JAQMCW010135931.1:0-15714 GCA_030068335.1 Chrysichthys cranchii | reverse complement strand
CCCCCCCCCCCCCCCCCCCCCCCCCCCCCCCCCCCCCCAAAAGGCTCGTATTTCCAGTGCGGGCCCAAGTGAGTCCGGGGGCGGGCACAGCACCCTAAAGCTCACCCCTGGCGCCGGGCCTGAGCTGAACACTGTTGTGTGCCTTTGTGTCAGGCATCCAGTAAGTACAACAAAGTACTTAGGTTTCACACATTTCCCTCCAATGAGGAAACTAGGTGGAAATGGATTGTTGCTCTCTGGAGGTAGGTAAGTGCGTATTTATGCTTATCATGGCGGCTAATCTGCCCCCAACTCTGTTTCGGACTTTACTGGTTGCGCATTCGAACCCCCCAGTAAAACCACTCAGATTGGCTGGGTTACTGTTTTTTCTAGTATTCACATTGATGACATATTCAAGGACAGCCCACCCTATACTCAAGGAGCATTACCCCATGCTCGAATTTCCCAAATCAGTTTTCCCAAAGCCAAATTTATTTTCATGTTAAAGTAGCCGTAATTTTTATAAAGAATTTATTTTGTAATACAACATCAATTTGTCTGCACTGTGTTCCTAATGGTACAATAAATCCTTCATTAAGGAATATAACATTTTTTGAATTCAGTATTTGAACTAAATTTAGCTTATATTCTTATAGACCCTGTTGAAACAGGGAAATTCAGGGAAAAATCGTCGCTTATCAATTAATTGTTAATCGATCGATAAGGTCAGCCAACTAATGATTACTGAATTAATCAATAATTTGCATCCCTAATACTAATACATTCATGTACCCAAAATAGATTAAAATGAGAAAATAAGGAGAAACTAACAAAACAAACAAATGAAAAGAAAGGAAAGAAAGAAAAAACGTTACAGTTGCTTTGATATTTCATTATAAAAGTAGACTTGTTCCTACTACTATGGTTTCTGTTGCAATTTCACATATGTTACATAAATCATCTTCTCAAAACATAATCCATCATAAATTCCAATTATAGATGTTCCTTTTAAAGTGGCCAGTAAATGTCCTATGTGACTATAATAAAAATAATATTTAAATGGTGTAATGGTCGTCAGTGCCCGTACAGCTAATAAGGAAAAAATAATCCTACATCAAAGATAATTGGTCAAAACACCTTCTGAAGCCCCAGCTGTCTGAATTTTTGCCATCACCATAAATAAAAGCAGCACATTTGTGTCTGTCAGCCTATTCAGTGTTCCTCTGTAAGAAAGCCTGCCCTAGATGGCAGACTGGTACAAAGTCTGATACAAGGAAACGTGATGTGCTCTTCAGGTTCACAAGCATGACTTGTGGCAGTGGGGTTTATATTCACACATCATTAAAGAAATGGCTCCTATAATTTTCAAAAGTACTTGCTAGAAGACATTATAGATGTTTAGATATATATAGATCTAGATATAGATGGTATAGGTGTAAACTGAGAATATCTGCAAAAACATGAAGTTCAATTTTATTCATTCACATTGAAAAGTTGTGCAAAAATTAAATCAACTTTCAGACTGCAATCTGTTATTGTGCTGTTCCACCACACTAAACAGGTTGTAGCTGACATAAGGAGTACAGATTTAGGGGGAAATAAAAAACGACACTTTCATTTTAAGCTGTTTTGTTAAAAAAACAAACAAACAAAAAAAACCACTGTGCAAAGACAGGCCTTGTTTTTGCCCTGGTTTTACAGGCGCTACAAAGCATGAGCCATTACCACCAATGCACACTTCAGTGAAAAACTAACAAGCAAACAAACACACTAAGAGTGTAGAGGATCCCATTAAGTCCTATAAAATAGTTAATAAATTGGCACTTCTGGAACAATGCTTATCAGTATGTCTTGAGTATCTAAAAATATTTAAAAGTAACAAAGTTACTTTAAGTTTCAATATTAATATGTAATGATTCAACTTTCAAACACAGGATGACACAGTCCATCCATCCATTTTCTATACTGCTTATCCGTTAAGGGTTGCCCTGAAGCTGACTTCCCAGCTGACTTCAGGCAGGAGGCAGGGTACCCTAGGCGGGTCGCCAATCTATCACAGGGCTAACATCGAATTGAACACCCATTCACACCTATGGGCAATTTACAGAAGCCAGATGACATAATAATCATGCTGCTGGACCATGGGAGGAAACTGGAGCACCCGGAGAAAACCCGCAGGGAGAACATGCAAACTTCATACAGAAAAGCCCCAGAAGGTCAATTAAATAATTGCAATTGGCTTCTAATAAAAAACAATCAAAAATGAACAATAAAATGAGAGTTTTCATGAAACTACAGATCATTAAGAAAACTCCTGAAAATACACAAAGACATGTGATGTGAGCGAGATGTGAACTAATGGATACTCACTTCATTATTTTCCCCGGTTTTGGCCAACATCTCCTGCAGTGCCCGGACAGACAGTGACTGCTCCAGCACAAAGTTACAGATGCACAGATCTGGAGGGACATACTTAGAAAGAGAATGAGAGAGAGACAGAGAGAGAGAGAGAGAGAGAGAGAGAGAGAGAGAGAGTCACTGATTCTGCAAAACTGCAGGTATTATGATGTTTAATCATTACAAGCAATAGTAAGCACCAGTGCACTTGAGATACCCCCTAAAACAAAGGCAAAAAATTATTGAAAGTGCAGTGACTGACTACATTCACACACACACGCACGCACGCACGCACGCACGCACGCACGCACACACACACACACACACACACATTATTCTTCATTGAACAATAGCCCAAACTTAATAATAAGAATAAATAAATAAATGTGCTTAAGTGTGTTACATGCAGAAGTGTTTCAGATGTATGTTTCATTGTGGGTAACCTGGATATCATAGTCAGTGTCTGTAGGATTGATCAAAACACAGGAGGGTGAGTGTCAGAACTAGGGGGTATTCAATGCACAGGTTCCCAACCCTAGTCCCAGAGAACTCTTTGTCAGATACAGTTTCTCTTCTCTAACGCACCCACTTCAACTCAGAAAGGACTGTTAATTAACTAATTACGTCAGGTCTGCTGGGAGCAGGAAAGGCATTAGAAAACAGTAGGATATACCACAAAACAGGATTGCAGGGTTAGTGAGCCAACTTTGACTAAACCTCTGGCTTATCCGCATTATTAAGGTGGCAATCTTTTCAGCTAGGTGTGTCACCATGGCAACTGACTCTACATGGATTACCTGCTCTGAAGTTAAACACACTGTCCAACCAAAGAGCTAATTGTGATTGTCACTTTTTTTCAGGGAGAGACCGAATTCATTAGCGTTTTCTGAATCTCATACAGCTTACATAAATTTGGACAGTTTTTTTTTTTAAATAGTAGGTAACTGACTGAATACTGCATAAGACCTTTTCCTCTGTTACCTTACCTGTGATCACTCCCTCACTACTGAGCATTAATGCCCTCAGTCAGGTTGTATTCTGAGGGAACCTACACAAGATTACTACTTGAAGCTTGGTGTGAATGCTGACTACCTTACTGTATGGCTTTCCTTTAAAAACATTTTCTTAAAATGTTCCTGTGCATTCTGCAGTGTGGATCAGTTTAATAAGCTGCTTGGCGACAGGGAAGACCTGCAAGAAGTCACTGTTGTTGTTCCGAAATCCAGTTAGTATGAAATAGACACTTTAGGATTGCTGTCCTCGATATGCTGAAATAGATGCTCTGAACAAGATTTTCTTTACTCTTCGTAACTGCCTGGAATTTCTCGGTTTTTATCCTGTATTCTGGCCCGAGGTATGAACTTCTCAGAATCCAACGTCTAGCTGCCTGTGTCAAATTGTGATATCATCCATAACAGCTCAAACGGATGGTTGCACAATGTGTGAGACTTGAAGGGAGAGTAGCAATCTCCCCCAACACTTAGCAAAGATAAAAACAGTGTTAAAGAAGAGTGCTAAACCACTGGTGGGTGCATGTCAGTCTATTTTCTTCAAAAGTTTGGTACTTGGTGTCATGAATCCACCCGCACGGAGCGCCCATCCGCGGTCATGAATCTACCTACGCGGAGAGTGCCTTCAGCGCACCCGTTTCTGGGCGCTCTAAATAGCGGTGCGATTTGTATTAGAGCGCTCCACTACAGCGCCATTAGAGTCATGGATTACGTCATGATTATGAGTCACGCGGCATCGCACAGGTGCAGTGCATCAAGAACTAATGATCTAGCCTATTTAAAGGAAGCGCGCACCTAAGATGGCACGGGTCATTAATTGTATGATTGTTTGTTTCTTTGAATGTTTGTATCAGAAAATTGGATTTACGCTTACGCTCACGCTCAAGGATTATGATATACGGATGATTGTACGAGACAATCCTTCACGGTAATTCCACATCCGTGGCCAGTGTTGGATTTACATGCCTTTCTTGTTTGGACTATCTTGTTTCATGCCACTGAGGAGTTCGTGTTTCGTTTAATCTCATATCAAGGAAACAGAGTTCATGTCTTGTTTCCTTGGAACTTCAAGGATGTTTATAATTATGAACTGAATGAGTTCGTTAATGTTTTGTTCATGGATTAGTTCCCTTCCGTTGATATACCCGTGTTTTTGTTTTGCATTCATGGTCAGTTTTCTATTAGCACTTACAATTAACATCAAATATAAGTATATACCTGACGCCTGCCTGCACATGTGTTCGACCACTACTTACCCACGTGACACTTGGTTTTGACCTTGAGTTTAGTATTATTCATTGGTTCTACTATGTTGCTTCCTCTCTGCATGCAGAATATGACATGCGATTTTGAGCACTTGCTCTATAATAGGGTTATATATAAACACATTACTTGAAATGAACAGATACAAATATGGTAGGAGGTATACTATTTTTTAGAAAGCATAACAAAGTTCTACAGGACATCTTGTCGTGACTAGAGCTGTGCACTAGGACTAGAATCTCACAAGATCCAACAAAAAAAGTCACGTAAGCAGGAGAATGTATTTGTGAGCAAATGGTCAGACGTTAGGTTTTTGAGCCATAGAAAGATAGATTAATGCATTTACTGCATTAATTCCTTCATCCTTAGTTTAAATTGTTAAGAAAATCCCGTTTGATTAAGCAGTGCTGACATTTCTACCTCTTTTCCAGTGTTTCTGGGAGCAAACGGTAGGGGCTGAATTTAATTCAGGTTTAAATATGATTAGATATTTGTATAGATTAAACTTATACAAATAGTCTGAGAACATGTACAGATACAGAAAGTAGCATTGCGTTACACCCCTTCTCTACAAAATTACTGACATGGCAGCATGTACAGTAGAGTGTAACATGGTAAATTTAAGAAACATCACTTTATATGTTTTGGTTTGGAAATGAACAAGTGTCTAAAAGTAAAAGGCATAAGACAAGTTACTGATGTTTAGAATTCTGTTTTATGTCTATACACTTAAAGTTATTATTATCATTTAATTCCGAAAATGTTTGATCATGCTTGTGTTATCTTCAAAGCGCTTCTAATTATGCTTATGTATCTTGATGAGAACAAAATACGCAGCATCAGCAAAACCTTTATAGACACCCCCCAAGCGTGTTGTGAAAATTGTTCATAAAGGCATACTTTATATATATGTTAATTAGGAATCTATAGGAACAGCATGTGCCTATTGTCTGTTTTATTGGGATGTGTTTTAATGTTTTGTGTTTGATTTTTTTTTGGTTTAAGACTGAGTTTAAAACATTTTTCTTTACTAGTTAATCTCTTAAACTCATTAGATCTTAGGGCTTCATCTGTATTTTTCAAACACTATAACATATTTAATACCTCCTGTCAAACTAATTACTTAAAAAGGTATGGAGTTAAAAGAGCCAGACATTATAGAGATAGGGAAGGTATTCATTTATTCATCTTCGTTAAGCACTTTATCTTGATCAGACTTTCAAGGGATTCAGAGGTTATCCCAGGGATACTGAGATAAGGACATACCTGGGTGAGACGCCAGTCCATTGCAGCTCACCATGAACACACACATTCACACCTACATGCAATTTAGAGTAGCCAGTTCACCTACTGGCATGTTGTCAGAAGGTGGGTGGAAACCCACTTGGACAGAGAGAGAATATGCACAGAAACCTTACACAGCTGTGAGATGGCAGCTCTACCCACTGTGTACCCATCCTTCACAAGGAGTGGCATACTCTAAAAAAATTTATCTCCCATCCACATTTAAAATTCGTGTCATTAACTTTTGAAGGATCAATATTTTTTCTTAAATATCCAAATATGTTTACAATAGGTGTTTTGGGTCCAAACATTTCTCGGGACTCACTGAGAGAAGCTGCCCATTGGGAAGCCCCCCATGAGCTACACACTGTCAAGGGGCTTTTTCTGCTTGCAATCTCACCGCCACTGGGACGCTGAAGTGACGCAAGCCGGCCGATGGCTGGTATAGCGACATCACTATTTTGTTGTTTGTTTTAATATGAATGTGCTTCTTCTCCGAAAATGTTCTTGTGTTATTGTGAAAACAGCAAATTAGCAGCATTAGGATTTAGTCATCATCTTCTGCCACTTAATCCTGTTCAGGGTCGCGGGGGAGCTGGAGCCAATCCCAGCTGACTTCGAGCAAGAGAAAAGGGGTACACCCTGGGCAGGTCACCAATCTATCACAGGGTCGACACACAGAGACAAACAACCTTCACACTCACATTCACAACTATGGGCAATTTAGAGTCGCCAATTAGCCTAATCCCCTCTGTGCATGTCTTTGGACTGTGGGAGGAAACCTTTGCGGACACAGGGAGAACAAGCAAACTCTACACAGAAAGGCACCCAGGTCGACCCTGGGGATCAAACCCAGGACTTCTTGCTATGAGGCAACAGTGCTGACCACTAAGCCACCGTGCTGGCCTGCGTTAGGATTTTAACTTGTCCATGTGTCGTGTTTGTCATGTTTCTGGAAACGGATCATTCCACTGCACTGTAGCATGGAGGAGACAAAGAAGTGTTATGTACTGATATTAAATTCTTTATTTCACATTATAAATATCAAATTTGTGGTGGAACATTGTTGCTGATAGTATCTCACTTAGATATGTCAAAATCTTGTTGTATTTCATCTGATGAATATAGGCTCAAGCCTGGACTTCAGTGTCGGTGATTTTTACACAACTAGCATTTTACACAGATTTTTTAAATGCCATTGCCAGTGCTGAATTGGCTCGTATGTTCGACAAGTCATTGGACACTTGCATCACTATACTCTTACAGCACTCACGTTCCTATTGTGCTGGGAGAGTAGCTACCCTGAAGTAAGAGCTAAAAAGTCCATAAACACAGCATAATAAGAACTAGGATTGCCCTCAGTTCCTGCAGTGCAGACACACAGTAAAGGGGGGACCTCCTCCAACAATTCTAAAAGTCATGAAAACAATCCTCTGAAAGCACCTACTGTCTATACTTAATTAAAGTTATTCCCCTCTTAATTAAGAATTTACTCTAAATTACACCACTTGTGATGTACATACCTTGAACAGAACAAAAAATAGCATCTGTAACCTTTAAGTTATTTACTTCTTTACATCTGGTTAATATAAGTTAACACAGTGATGCTGATGTTAGATTGATGTGTTAGATTTCAGGTGTGAGCTCATAGTACGAGAGATTGCCATGTAAGAATGTAGTGAATGGATTTATACTGTATATATGTAACATTCAGCCTTCTTTATATTGCTGTGTGCCCACTAATAATACAATCACTAACTGGCATAATAGGTAGGTAAAGGAGAAGAAGAGCCTGATAGAAGATTTGGCATGAGAGCTAAAGAGGCCAGTGCAGCAGGCTGACAGTTTGAGGTAAGGCATGAGCCATGAACCTGCAGCAAGATAAATGGAGCACAAATAACAGTGTCCTCTTTCTTCAGTAGTACGCTACTTTAAATACACTGGAGTATGTTGCTATCAAATCTTTTTCAAAACTTTTTATCCCTACTTATAACTTATTCAATTACTCAAAACATACAGTATTGTTTTGCAGCTGGGTGTTTAACATACGGTAAGAAAGCAGGATACACGTGCGTATACTAAGCATATTGTGTAGCTGGGTAAATCCAATAAACGTAATACCAGTCTAAAGCAAGAGTCAGAAATACAAAAGGGTAATCCATATAAAAAAGATTTAAAAAAAAACAACAGACAAGGATCTAAACCTGAATGTATACCAGAAACAGCTATAAACACCAAACACAGAAAACAGAAATCACAGCACAGAATGTATACAATAAAAATGTACAATAAAACACACAGACAAATGCACGAAGTGACATGATATCAAATGACATGAAATAAAAGACCGACATGCAAACAGTGCTAAGGAAGTTTCTAACACTACGAAGGATAATATAGATATTTTCATTGTAATCCAATTAATTTATTTTAACCACATTACATTTTTGTTATACTGTATGCCTTATAATGTACGTATATCATAGTTATCACAGCTCATCTGACTGTGTAGCTTGCTTTAAAGTACAAGTAAACAGATCCATATAATTTACATAGCAAGAAAACCAAATCCAAACCTGCCGTGCCATGTATGATTATCCTGAGGAGCCACTTACACTCACAGTTGGCAACTTAAGTTGGTACCTTAAACACAAATGTAACATCAAAATTTGCACAAAGAAAAGATGTAAATTTCAGAAAATTAAAATCAGCCATGTGCAGTTCATGCCACTGAGGTAGCAAGATTTTTTTTTATGTGTAGAGCTCATGCCATCTTTCACCTGATAGAAGATGCATACTGCAAAACAAATTTACTCCTTTGAGGGAATCTGCAATACAATGAAGCATAAGGGAAGAGGCAATTTCAAAAATCGCAAGTGCACTGGAGGCGAAGGTGACTTCATGTGATTTAGTAGGTTTTTCCAGATTACAGGACATCGCTAGGCACCATGGGCTCACACATTCACACACTCATTCACAGTTTTGAGTATTCCACCTAGGGTTAGGGTTAGGAAAATGCAGAGCCCAGAGGAAATTCACATAGATATGGGAAATGCCACACATACAGCAATCCAAGCTCAGGATCAAACTGGGAACTCTGGAGACATGAAGTGGCAATACTACCCACTATTCCACTGTGCCACCCCTTAAAAAAGAGTTTCAATTTAAAAGGTAATATACAAATCAGTTTCATTAAGCCTTGAAGAATGGGTCTGATGTCTATGAATAACTGTTATGCTGGAGATTGACAGTATAACATGGTTTGGAACTAGTGTATGTTAAAGGAAGGTTAAAGGTATAAATATTATGCAGTATTCCATACACTTAATACAGTGAACCCCCGCCTATCGCGGGGGTTACGTTCTGCCGGCCCACGGCGAAAGGTGAAACCACGATACTGCGAAGTCACATTAGTCCTAGTCAATCCTAGCGCTCCCTCACGATCACCTGACTTTTCCTCCTGATTTTATTATTCATATATATTTTAAGGCTTTATAAATCATTTCCACTCTCTTATTAACCTTTTCCACACTCTTATATACACTTCCCATGCTCTTAAACACTTTCTACATTCTTAAACCTTCGTCATTTTAACAACATATAAAATCCTATATGGGAACTGACCAGATGAGATGAACGGTCACTGAGCCAATCAGTGCCCAGGATACACAACACAGCGCTGTCTGGTTGGTCGCCTCCCATCCAATAGTGTGTCGTGTACAATCTCACGTGGGCAAACTAGCTCGCGCGTTGTCAATACAAAGCGGAAAACAGCCGGGAGACGGAGGGTTTAATCGGCGGAAATGGCGACGGGGAAAGCATACGGGAAAGAGGCACAAAACTCACGGTACCGGAAGAGCTGAGTGCTGAGGAGATAGACTCACAGGACACAAAGCTACTGGACTGGACCTACGAGAGCTCATGGACATGAAGCGAACACGCCGGTGACGTCACTTCCTGTTTACAACTGCAGTAACCTGCCTCGCAATCACCTGACTGGTCTGCCTGATTTTATTATATTATATATATATTAAGGCGTTATAAACCATTTCCACATCATTTATAAACACGTCCTATGCTCTTAAACACTTTCTACACTCTTAAACATACATAATTTTAACAACATATAAACTGCTACATGCGTACTTACTGCCCGTGAGGTCACTTCCTGTTCACGAGTTGAAGCCGAAGTGGTTTACACAGCAACTTTTCATCCACTGACGAAATACATTGCATACTGTTTAATTTCGATTTAAATGTTCTTTTAATGTTTGAATGAGCATTTTTTAAATGATATTTTCTATTTCAATGTCCCGCAAAAGCCAAAAAATTCCACGAATCAAATTGTGAAAATCCGTGATGCAGTGAATCCACGAGAGGTGAACCGAGGTATTGCGGGGGTTCACTATATATCGTTCTTTATTTTAAAATGTATTTTAGGGCTTCAGGTACCAGCTATTTTGATAATTGATTAATCTTATGATTATTTGACCATGATTAATCGATTAGTTATATTGTCTAAAAATACAATACATACAAAAGATATTTATTTAAAACATTTATTTGCAGAATTTTAATCTGCACTATTACTAAACTTTTTCTTAACTTTTTTTTTTTGGTTGCTCATGTCAACCAAATAAGACACTCAGACAAGGCAAGAGTATGTACATCGTTTACTACTCATCACTATTTTAATCACTTACCACACTTACCACACGCAGCTGTGTGTGTGCATTTCAAGCCACGATTTGTTCAAATTTCAGACAAATTCAAAATAAAAATAAAATAGATATCAGCTGCCTGTTTCACTCCTTGAAACTAAATTAATTTTGTTCACTGTGTGTTTGCGTGATGCAAATCAATTTCAGTGTGTGGAATTGACTCCAAAGCTCTGCAGCTGATTGTGAACTGTGTAAAAGAAAGCAGGATAGAGATTTGATGACCACATGCAAAACATACAGTATAGTATATTGTGTATACGTATATGCTTGAACATGTTAAGAATATACAATCATTTATCAGTGCTACTGGGTCAGCAAAATAGGCTGGTTTATCTTCTAACAAGCTAACTGAATAAATTAGTTTTGCTAGTTGCTGTCCAATAAAACATAGCAAAGCTGTTATGGACTGTTCAAGCATGAACTTCCACTGTTCCTCACATTCCTTCATATGTATGATATCACTCACATTAAAACACAAGCTATGGCATGAGGCCAGAAGAGTAGTCTACTGTAAAGAGTTTCCATGTGTTGTTAATGTGTTTTTATGCAGCAATGTAGTGCCAGTGTGTTTCATAACGGTGTTTAACCAATAATTAAATTAATTGGCAATTATTTTTATTATCTATATTTACTGATCATTGTTTATTTGTTGCTGCCTTTATGTATTTTAAAATTGCAGTCTTGCTTGAATTTCCGATATTAATAAAAGCATCAATAATCTGATTCCAGCTTTTTTCTGCAACTTTAACAGGATTTAGCAGAACGTGAAAAGACTGCATTTATTATTAATAAGGCTAAACCAACATGAATCTTTGTCTGCCAATTCACAATTCGCTGATGCATCCAATCTAATTAAGAGGAACTTCATACTGCAGCAAGACAATGAGACAAAAGACAACATCTTCATGACTTCATCAGACAAAAAAAGTGTAAGTTTTCAGACTTGCTAATCACCAGTCCGTAACCCAACTGAGCATGTATTTCACCTCCCAAAGAGTAGAATGACAGAAGCAACTCCTCACAACAAACATCAACTGAAATAAGCCATGGTACAATCCTGAAAGAGCATTATTGTCATGTTGGTATTCACACGAACTCAAAAACAGTGTAATCCAACACACTTTATTTACAACGAGAGCAGCAGATATATTATTCAGGCATACACTCACGCACAGCCCGAGTTGGTCCGCGGTAAACACAGTCAGTGATCTCACGGAGCGACGAGGTGTCAATCCACACCAGGAAGATCCTTAGATGGTGGGGGCAACTTCCCACTGCTCTTCTCCAGGTGCTCAGCAGGACCGACTCGGCTGGCGAAGGCAGCGTACTTCACTAGGGAGCAGCATATACATAAACATGTGAGTATATGCTACAATCTACTTATAGCGGGAACCTCTCAGGCGAGCTATGGTGAAATATGAGGGTGAGCTGATGCTGACAAAGGGGCGACTGGTGTATAAGTAGTTACCAGCTGATGAGATGCAGGTGTAGGTAATGATGAACGTGGAGTGTGAGAGTGAAAGCCCAGTTAGTATTCCAGAGACCTGGATAGCTGTGTGCCAGTAGGTTCCAGCCCCGACCTGACAGCACTCCCCCTCCACGGGCTCGATTGGTGGGCAAAAGCGGGCGTGAAGGCCTCCGAGTGCCGGGACAGCGCGGCCTCCCCAGTCCCCGTGGAGCCAGGCGGTCAGGGCGAGCCGGGGGAACTCCTGAATGAGTTCCCTGCTGAGGATGTCCGACCCCGGAACCCAGCTCTGCTCCTCGGGTCCGTAGCCTTCCCAATCCGCCAGGTATTGGATCCTCCCACCCTGCCTATGGGAGTCCAGGAAGCTATGGACCTGGTATGCCAGACAGCCTTCCACTTCCACAGCCCCTGGAGCTGAGGGGACTGCCTCGCCTTCATCCAGTGGTCCCTGGACTGCAGGCTTTAGAAGTGACACATGAAATGATGGATTAATATGCATGTGTGCTGGAAGTTTGAGCCTGTATGTAACCGGGTTGAGCTGTGCATCAATGAGAAACGCGGTGATAGTTTATGTGATGGAAGACCCAGGCACATATCTTTAGTGGATAGCCATACTCGGGCCCCTACACGATATTCCGGAGCTCCCCCCTGCGGCAATCAATCTGCGCCGCGAATCTTCTTACTGTGCGCCAGATATTTGTGTGCCCACCTTCCCAAACCCGCTCAGCCTCGTGAAACTAGTTATCGACGGATGGCACATTGGTAGCGGTAGCATCCCAAAGGCAGAACAGGGGCTGGTACCCCAAGACACATTGAAAGGGTGATAACCTCGTCGCAGAATGTCTCAGTGAATTCTGTGTGTATTCCGCAGGGGGGAAACTCTGTCCAGTCATGTTGCCGGCTACTACAATAGTACCGAGTCGGAGGTACCGACTCAACTCCTGAATGGAGCATTCAGCCTGACCATTTGACTGGGGATGGTACCCTGAGGTCAGGCTGACGGAGGTCCCCAATTTCTGAAAGAATGCCTTCCACACTCAGGATACAAACTGGGGGCCTCGGTCGGACACGATATCCTCCGGGATAGTGTAGTGCCAGAACACCTGCTGGAACAGAGCTTCAGTCACCTGCTTAGCCGACGGTAGAGCCGTAAAAGGTATAAACCTACACCCTTTTGAGAAGCGATCAACTACCACTAAAATTACGGTGTGACCCTGGGATACCGGTAAGTATGTGCCAAAATTTACAGCTATGTGTGACCATAGTCTTGGTGGTGTCGGTAATGGTAATAATTTTCCAGCGGGGCACGTGCATGGGACTTTTGAGCTGGCGCAAACAGCACAAGACCAAACTGATCTCCATACGGACTCCTCCATGTTGGGCCACCACTATTTAACACGCAACCGATTGTATGTTCTAGCTACCCCCGATCGTTTGTGTTGGTCGGATTGGTATGCTCCCATTATACCAGTCTTTCTTTTATCGGTTCCGGCACATAAATCCAATCCTGGGGAAAACTCGCAGGCACCTGTGTCGTCTGCACCGCTTGCCTGATCTCCTCATCAATTCACCAAGTGACGGGCAAGACCACGATCTCAGCGGGCAGAATGGGTGCTGGCGCCTTGGGCGGTGGATTAGTTGCGTATCTTCAAGACAAGGCATCCACTGGGATATTTTTGGACCCAGGGCAGTAGGTGATGGTAAAGTTAAACTGAGTGAAGTATAGCGACCATTGAGCTTGTTGTGGGCTCAACCGTTTCACCTGCCTAATAAACTCTAGGTTCCTATGATCAGTTATCACTGTGAACGGGTGCTTTGTGCCCTAAAACCAGTGCCTCCATTCGGTTCATGCTGCCTTGACTGCCAACAGCTCTCTATTGGCAATATCTTAGTTGCACTCCGTGGCATTTAGTTTACACAAATAGAAAGCGCATGGGTGTAACCGACCCTTTTTGCCTTGCCTCTGCTAGTCCTGCCTCAGATGCATCTACCTCCACGCAGAACGTTCTTTTTCGGATCCGGTGACTTTAACACCGGAGCCGATGAGAATAACTCCTTCAATCGTTCAAAAGCCTGGCGCGTAGCATCCGTCACCGTAATACGCTTCGGTGCCCCCTTTAGCAGGTTGGTGAGGTGTGCTGTGACCGAACTAAAACCTTTAATAAAGTGGCGATAGAAGTTTGCGAAGCCAAGGAAGCATTGCAATTCGCGGACGGTTTTAGGAGGTGGCCAGGACGTGACGGCCGACACTTTATCCTTCTCCATGGCCACCCCTGTGGGGCTTATGTGGTAACCGAGAAAAGAAATTTTACATTTCGCAGGCGCATTAGGACCAGCCGAACATGTTGGACATGTTGACTATAGTTTTTAGAATAAACTAGGATGTCATCGAGATACACAATGACAAAACTCCCCAACATATCCCTGAACACGTCATTCATGAATGCCTGGACATAGCTTGGAGTGTTAGCAAGTCCATAAGCCATAACATTATATTGGTAGAGGCCAGACGTCGTGCTAAAGGCCATTTTCCATTCGTCTCCTGCCTTGATTCGCACAAGGTTATAAGCGCTTCTCAGATCTAATTTGGTGAAAACTGTCACCCCCCCATAACTGTTCTATGGCTGCTGGGACTAACGGGATCGGGTGAGCATATTTAATAGTCACGTCATTTAGACCTCTATAATTTATGCATGGATGTAATCCCCACCTTTTTTTCTGATAAAGAAAAATTCGGCAGACGCCGGAGACGTAGACCTGCTGATCAAGCCCTGTGCCAGCGCCTCTCACACACACTACTCCATTGCCTCAGTTTCTGTCCGAGACAGTGAATAAATCCATGCTCGAGGCAGGACAGTGCCCGGCAGCAGGTCTATGGCGCAGTCCCATGGCCGATGTGGGGGAAGTCGTGCAGCCTGAGTGGGGGAGAAAGCCGCAGCTAAAGACCTATATTCCGGAGGGATATTCGGTGTGTTCAGGTGGTATGTCTAGGCGTAATATTTGAGTAACATGGGATAACGGATGGCCTCCAACTGCATGACCATCTAGGGCTTGTGCTGATACCGGGTAGGCTAACTTTGTGACCGAGACTTTTAATGAGTTAACTAAAGCTCTCGTGATGAAGTTACCAGTCGCCCCAGAGTCTACAAGTGTAGAGACACAAACAGGCTTGTCTGACACAAACATGCAGATATTCAGGCAGAATTGTTCAGGCAGCAAGGATTAACAGGCACAATCGAAACTGAGTAAACCAAAACCGGTACAACTGCAACAACTAAACATGGAGTATTCTAAACACAAAAACAATCGGCAAAACGTTTCTCCACTTAGCTTGCTCTAGTAGTATTCCAAAGCTCCTGTAGCCAACAACAAATGCACTCCCTCCCAAAATTTCTTTCCTTTTACTGTTACTGACTCTTTAGTCTTATCATGTGTCTGCACCCCATCCCTGTTCGTGCTGTCCTTCACTGTCGGCGATTTCGTCGTCATGGCGTCCTGTGCAGTCGGTGTCCCTCCAACCTCATCTACCCCTCACCTTCTTCTCCTGACACTTTCCGCATGTCTGTTGGTTTATGGAACTGCCAGTCTGCTGCAA
>JAQMCW010135886.1:0-15733 GCA_030068335.1 Chrysichthys cranchii | reverse complement strand
TTAAGACCACGGAGAAGAAAGGTCACCATAATATTAAGACTTCTTTCAGCCTAAACAAGCTTGATTCAATGGAATTAAGTCTAGCCATTAAGACCACTTTGCTTCTAAGACCTCCTTTTGGTGGCCCTGATTAAGGGTGGTCTTATTAACAGATTTTAGCTGCAGATCTGTTTAGTGTTGTTTAAAATAATACTTCAGGAGTTCACTGTCATTCCTCACTGACATTTCTCGCTTTGGTTTGTTATCACCGCTGGTAGACGATAATAATGTCACTCCTCATTTCCACCTTGTTCAGATCGATTATGGAAACCTTCAATGTTACAATAATTGCCTTTAGCTTTAGGCATTTCCACAATATATTTAGAAGTTGACGATATGCTACGCTCTAATTGATACGAACGTGTGTCTCCAAAATGGCCGACTTCCGCTTTGATTACATCATCAGAAAACGGTCTATTCCATAAGTGTTATTTTAACAGCCAAACATTATACTTTTCCAAGATTAATGTTTCCTCATTATATACAGTGCATCAATCAGGAAAGTATTCACAGCGCTCCACTTTTTCCAAAAAATCCTATTGTACAACTATTTTTGGCCAGTGTCCCCCATTTTTCTTTGCAGAACCTCTCAATCTCCATCAAGTTGGATGGGGAGCATCAGTGCACAGCCATTTTCAGATCTCTCCAGAGATGTTCAATCGGGTACAAAATATGGGCTATAGCTAGGCCACTCAAGGACATTCACAGAGTTCTCCTGAAGCCGCTGCTTTGTTATCTTGGCTGTGTGATTAGGGTCCTTGTCCTGTTGGAAGATGAACCTTCACCCCAGTCTGAGATCCAGAGCACTCTGAAGCAGGTTGTCATCAAGGATGTCTCTGTACATTGCTGCATTCATCTTTCCCTTGACCCTGACTAGTCTCCCAGTTTCTGCTGCTGAAAAACATCCCCACAGTATGATGCTGCCACCACCATTCTTCACTGTAGGGATGGTATTAGCCAGGTGAAGACCAGTACCTGGTTTCCTCCAGACATAACACTTGGCATTCAGGCATTCAATCTTTGTTTCATCAGACCAGAGAATTTTATTTCTCATCATCTGAGAGTCTTTCAGGTGTCTTTTGGCAAACTCAAGTGCCTTTTACGTGCCTCTGTGCCTTTTATGGAGGAATGGCTTCTGTCTGGCCACTCTACCATACAGGTCTGATTGGTGGAGTGATGCAAAAATGGTTGTCCTTCTGGAAGGTTCTCCTCTCTCCACAGAGCAATGCTGGAGCTCTGTCAGAGAGACCATCAGGTTCTTGGTCACCTCTGTGCTCATTGGGATCTTCAATGCTGCAGCAATTTTTCTGCAGCCTTCCCCAGATCTGTGCCTCGATATAATCCTGTCTCAGAGGTCTACAGACAATTCCTTGCACTTCATGTCTTGGTTTGTGCTCTGACATGCACTGTCAAATTGGACCTTTTAGCGTAAGGTGTGTGCTTTTCCAAATCATGACCAATCAACTAAATTTACGACAGGTGGCCTGCAATCAAGTTGTAGAAACTTCTGAAGGATGATCAGTGGAAACAGGATGCACCTGATTTCACTTTTTTAGGGTCATGGCAAATGCTGCGAATACATACGTAAATGTTTTATTTTTGTTTTATATTTTTAATAAATTTGCAGAAGTTTCAAACAAACTTGTTTCACTTTGTCATTATGGGGTATTGTGTATAGAATTTTGAGGTAAAATATGAATTTAATCTATTTGGGAATAAGGCTGTAACATAGAATATTGTGGAAAAAGTGTAGCACTGTGAATACTTTCCGGATGCATTGTATATACAAGAAATTTTATCCATTTTCTCAGTTTTACAAGATGTTTTCATGACTGGAATACTATCTACACATTTCTTGGTATTCCAGGGCATGTGATGACCCTGAGGATGGTTTCAAGCAGTATTATTGGAAACTATTAGCTTCGCACAATGCATCTACATTTCCATTTTTACAATTGTTTTCATCACACTAGAATATACATATTACAGTATTTTCATTTACTTGTAACTGTCAGTGGTGGAATCTGCATCAGACTTCAATTCCCAGAACATCTTCCAACCTACAAACATGCCTCACCAGATACATTCTACCTCACTTGACAAGGCTTAGTGAACTATTAGTGTGTTCCTACCTGACATTCCAAACCTTTCTAGCCTTGACATTGTTTCTCATATTTGTATTTTGGCCATTTGGTCTATTGCCTGAATTCGTTTGCTTTCTGATCACCTGAATTTATTATTATTATTATTATTATTATTATTATTATTATTATTATTATTATTATTATTTTACCTTTACCCTGTCTCCAACTTTTGGATTCTTTGCCAGTGTTCTAATAAACATCTTAACCCACAGCTGCAGTCATATTTGATGCATGATAGTAGATTTTTACAATCTGCAAATTAACTAGGGGACATTTTATTTTATTTGTGTAAAATAAAATTGCACTGTTCTGTAGTCTGTGTCACCTGTTATTATAAAAATGTTAAATATATTATTTATATTAATATACTTTTTGTTGTAATCTTGTTTAAAAATACCACATAGAAAATATACCAGAATAGAAGGTTATGGGGTAAAAATCATGCTTCATTTTCATTTTTCCTCATTATACTTATTCCGAGGAACTATTCTCATTTACTTTGAGGTTCAACAAATAAAAGCAAACCAACTGTGTCACAGTTTGAAAAGAAGAGGACTTTTATGGAACCGGAATGCACTATATATAACCCTTAAGTACACATAATCACAGGGTGTGCTAAATGTACCCTTACATTTGACTGGTTTTCTGTCTGGCTCTGATAAATACTTAACTATGTTAACAAAATGTACAATGCACTTATTAAAAATATTTAAGTGACAGTTAATGTCATGCTCTAATAATTGACATGCAGTAAAAATGTTGAAAATAGAGCATAACAGTGACACTCTCTTGTTATGCACATTGTTATATTGCAAAATTTTCTGAACACAAAAGTAAGATTCCATAAAAGAAATACATGTAAGCTTTTTTAAAAAATATTTAATTACATGAATCCAGAAGAACACAATAAATATATAGTACTGAATAATAAATACTGATAACAGAGGGGGCCTTACAAACATTTAGATAAAAGAAGCCCATGCATGAAATCCAAGCATCACAAAAACTCCAATTCCACTAAGCAACCAAATCTATCATAAATTGCAACATTGTATTTGCGATGAATCTTTGTATATACTCTTGGCATCTTCTCAGCCAGGTATATTAGCATATCGATTGAAAGTAATTGGCTGGGCTTGTTGAAATAAGCCTGATTTATCTGCTTAGCTTGTTTTGTGGAAACCCCCCAAAAGACTAACTGTGCTTGTGCTGCTCTGTTAAGATAAGATAAGATAAGATAAGATAAGATAAGATAAGATAAGATAAGATTTCAAATGTATTTACTGTGAGTGGAGGCAGAAAAAGGAATATATTTCATTCTCAAGCACAATATTCAATAATATAAAGATCACCAAAGACAAATCAGCCAAAGAGATGAGGTGTTGTTTTTACTTTCAAGAGAGAAAGTAAAAAAAAAAAAAAAATAAAAAATAAAAATGTTTGTACAGGATGTACAGGTGTACAGGATTATGGCTGACAGCACCAGTGCATATGGTAAGCAAAATATAGCACTTGCAGCAGCCATTGTCTTGTTCATGCATGTTCTGTTCAAGTACTACTTGAACAGTCCACTCTAATTTTAAAAAGCAATCTACACACAATGAAGGATGACTGTTACATTGTGTGCCCTATTGATATAAATAAAACTTTAAGTGTCTTATTTAGACAGTGTGTAGTCTGTCTCTAAGTATAATGGCTCCACCTGATGGCCACTAAAAGTAATTAGCGTCACTAATGATGATAAAGTAACAGTTTATTCCAGGTAAGACTGGGGTAGATTTCAGTATTCAGTATCCTGATGTTGTAAATACTATAGAAGTACCAAAACATTCACACAATCAAAACAGTTTATGATATAAAAAGTTGTATTGTTAAATAAAAAATAAATTGTATTGTTAAAAAAAATAAAAATTTTTCACTTTGTTTCAATTATTTCCTTTTTTAAATACGTGTATCATTTTGAACTTTATACCAATCTGTACAGGGATTGACTATAATGTGCTGCAATGTCTTAACAAAGGCACAAGAAGTATGGTCAAAATTAAGTCATGAAAAATATGGATACCAAAATCATCTCTAACAATAACCTTAATCTTCTTAACTTTTTATATTAATTGACTCATTTAGATGGTTTATATGGTTATGAAATTATTTGGTAAAAAATTTAAAGAATGAGGAACTATTTCTGTACATGTTTGGTGAAATGATAGGCTTTCACACTATTTAACTGTTTTTTTCTGAATATATGTTCTGTAAATTATTTAAAAAAAAATGTGACTTGAGCAAATCTGTAAGATGTTCATGTACATTTGAATACCAGATGTCTACATATTAAATCGGTATGTGATGTTTATATGCAAGGTGGATTTTCATCTGTATAGTGGTAGTTCAGCCATAAGAGGGAACTGCATACAAGACAATGACTGAAGTGGTCACGAATTTTAGATGAAACTTTTCCCTATAATTAAATAACAACAAATATTTAGTAAATCAGCTCCTACCTCTTCATTCAGTAATGCAGTAATGATATACTACACAGTCACCATTTTGTCTGAGCTCTGCTGCTTATAGAGATCCTGTACTTTTAGTGCATATATTGAAGAATGAATAGAGGCACTCATATATTTACATAACAACAGACTTCCTGTCTGTGGCTTTATCAGTTAATCGGTTCTGTTTAGTTATGTACATGATATTGTAAGCAACCTGAATGTTGCAATGTATGCTCATGTCTAACCTGTTTGACATGCAAAAACACTACATTGTATAAATAAAAAATTTTTCTCAGTTATAAACTGTGATTGTAACCCTGCAAAACCTGCAATTCATTTACAGTCTACTGATTTACTTTTGGTTGCCAGATAATAATTTTACAGCAATTAGTATGTATGATGAACAATTCAGTTATTGTTACTGTTAATAGTTTTATGGCACTGTATTAAGCTCAAGTTCAAGTTCAAGTGGCATTATTGTCATTTCAACCATATACAGTGATACAGTACACAGCGAAATGAGACAACGTTCCCCCAAGACCATGGTGCAACACGTAACACTACGTCAACACAGAACTACATAAAGTGCAAATGTGCAAAAACAGTGCAAACATTGCAAAAAACAGTGCAACACAAGCCAATACAGACACAAGACAGTGCAATAGGAGGCAGATAAGATGGCAGAGCAGAGCAGAGTTAACTGCAATACTTGTAAAGTATAAGTGCAACCATGCAATGGGATGTGCAAAAAAACTAAACATTGTGCAAAAAGTACTTGAGGTAATGGAATGCGTAAAAGTATGTGTGTGTGTGTGTGTGTGCGTATCTGTCCAGTCTCTGAGGAAGTCTCAGGAATTTGATGGCTTGGGGGAAGAAACTGTTGCACAGTCTGGCAGTGAGGGCCCGAATGCTTCGGTACCTCTTGCCAGAAGGCAGGAGGGTGAAGAGTGTGTTTGAGGGGTGTGTGGGGTCCTCCACAATGCTGGTGGCTTTGCGGATGCAACAGGTACGATAAGTGTCTGTGATGGAAGGAAGAGAGGCTCCAATGATTTTCTCAGCTGTCCTCACTATCCACTGTAGGGTCATGTGATCCGATATAGTGCAGTTCCCATACCAGACAGTGATGCAGCTGCTCAGGATGCTCTCGATAGTCCCTCTGTAGAAGGTGGTGAGAATGGGTGGTGGGAGATGGGCTTTCCTCAGCTTCTGCAGAAAGTGGAGATGCTATTGGGCTTTCTTAGATATGGACCAGGAGAGGTTCTCCACCAGGTGGACACCAAGGAATTTGATGCTCTTGACGACCTCCACAGAGGATCCATCGATGTTCAGTGGACAGTGATCTCGCCATGCTCTCCTGAAGTTGACGATCATCTCTTTTGTTTTGTCCACGTTCAGAGACAGGTTGTTGACTCTACACCAGTTCGTTAGCTGTCTCACCTCCTCTCTGTATGCTGACTCATCATTCTTGCTGACAAGACCCACCACAGTCATGTCATCGGTGAACTTGATGATGTGGTTCAAGCTGTGCATTGCTGCACAGTCGTGAGTCAGCAGAGTGAACAGCAGTGGGCTGAGCACACAGCCCTGGGGGGCTCCACTGCTCAGTGTGGTGGTGTTCGAGATGCGGTTTCCGATCCGGACTGACTGAGGTCTCTCAGTCAGAAAGTCCAGGATCCAGTTGCACAAATTATAGATTACTAAAACAACACCATCATTGCACAGTTTACTGGTGTTTTTCTTTAGTATTAATTCATGACTTTTATTAGAGTAGGGCACTGTGGTCGGTGTCACAATGATTTATTCTCTTAGGGGCTCTTTAGATTCAAAACATCTGTAATACAGCTAAAATACTCCAGTATGCAATATCGAAATCAATCTATTGAGGTTCAGTTAATCAATTAAGTTCCCCTTTTTATTAAATTTAATTTCTTGAAATGCACATTTATTTCATTTTCACTATAAATTCCATTATACACTCACTCACTCACCTTCCACCGCTTAATCCTGTTCAGGGTCTTGGGGGGAAGCTGGAGCTAATCCCAGCTGACTTCAGGTGAGAGGCAGGGTATGCCCTGGGCAGGTCACCAATCTACCACAGGGCCAATACACAAAGACAGACAACATTCGCACTCATATTCATACCTACAGGCAATTTAGAGTAGCCAAAGAGCTGTGGGAGGAAACCAGAGTACCCAGAGGAAACCCACGTGAACATGGGAATAACATGCAAACTCCGCCCAGCTTGACCCTCTTGCTTTGAGGCGACAGTGCTAACCACCACACCCCCGTGTCGCCCTCATTATACAACTACTGTATATTAGCCCCGTTATAGAAATGTCGTTCCAACTAATGCAGTTCTACTTTGTACATGGTGGTCAGCTGTCATCTACAACCATATCCAACAAATAAAACATGAAAATTTCACTTTTTGACCAAATAATTTTCAATTCAGTAATTCTGTAAAATACTCACATAGACAAAAACCAGAATGCTGCACCTTGCTGATTAACCTATGTAACATGACCAAATTTGCAAAAGAATGCAGAACTGCTGTTGTATTTTTATGTGCAAGAGGCTAGGAAAGGGAACTAACAATCTTTATTTAATCAAACCTTAGAACTGTTTTTTACATATATTATACATGGACGGGAAATGGGAATTCAGACACTTTCTGTTTTGGTATCTAATATAACTCCAGTGCTTATATTGACTTAAAGTTTACACACATAACATCCAAAAGTATTGGAATGACCAGGCCTTTTTTTTTTTTTTTCTCAAAGACATTTGGATTGGGGGCGGCACGGTGGCTGAGTGGTTAGCACTGTCGCCTCACAGTGAGAAGGTCCTGGGTTCGGCACAGGTGTCTTTCTGTGTGGAGTTTGCTCCCCGTGTTTGTGTTCGTGTGGGTTTCCTCCCACAGTCCAAAGACATGCACAGTGGGGATTAGGCTAATTGGCTGTGGCTGCTCTAAATTGCCTGTGAGTGTGAATGGTTGTCTGTCTCTGTGTGTCGCCCTGTGGTGGATTGGTGACCCGCCCAATGTCAGCTGGGATTGGTGCCAGCTTCCCCCCGCGACCCTGAACAGGATTAAGTGGCAGAAGATGAAAGACATTTGGACTGGGGGCAAAAAATAAAGATGAGATGATAAATCAGAATTCCAGCTTTCATCTGCTGACATTTACATCTAAATGTGTTAAACTTAGAACATGGCAACATTCATTTAACCCAATTATTTTTCAATACTGGAACATGTAACTCACAGGCGTTTCTAGATTGATTGACTGTTAGATTGATGGTTTATTAATATTCAGTACTACTTTTTACTTTTTTCTTTATTCTATTTTTATACTTTATCTTGCGGGTGGCACAGTGGCTTAGTGGTTAGCACTGTCGCCTCATGCCAAGAAGGTCCTGTGTTTGAGCCCTGGGTTTGGCACGGGTGCCTTTCTGTCTGGTGTCCAAAGACATGCACGGGGGGTTAGGCTAATTGGTGACTCTAAATTGGCCATAGGTGTAAATGTGAGTGTGAATGGTTGTCTGTCTCTGTGTGCTGCCCTGCGCTGGATTGGTGACCTGCCCAGGGCGTGTCCCGCCTCTCACCCAATGTCAGCTGGGATTGGTGCCAGCTTCCCCCCCTCGACCCTGAACAGGATTAAGTGGCAGAAGATGACATCAAGCTGCTTGTGTGATTGTACAAAATGTGAAACAAATATTCCTGAAACAATATACATACAAAACTTACATATAATGTGTAACTAACACCTATATTCTAGATTAGCCATGTTTTTTTTTATTAATGCATAGAACTGGTGTTTGTGTTTGTGTTTATGAAAACTGCACTTAGGGTCCCTTAGCTTTCTTTAGGCTGTCTGCACAAGTCATTGATATTTTTATGCAAAGAGTCTAATTGGACATTGTCTATGTGTTATATACTCTACACCCTTTCATTTTAGTGCATCCTAACAGGATAAAAATTTAGAATGTTCTGGGATGCCTGTTCTGTATTGAAATATCCCAGTTTTCATTAAGACGTTAAGAGTGTGTACGGAAGCTAGCTAAAATCGAGACTTGATGTTCACAACAAATGAATGCAGATGTGCGAGATGTTTTTTTTTTTACCTAGTCTCACTTGACAGATGAGCACCAAAGAGCTCAGAAAATGAGGTTGTGTGTGTGAGCAGCGCAAAATATCCATCATCCCAGGGAGATAGCACCTGTTGACATTAAAGGCCAAAACCTCTGTTTTCCCTGTCAGTATTGAAAATGGAGTTTCTAAAAATCTTCAGCCTGGAAGGAGCTTTGCAAAAGCTCCATTTTCAGTGAGCTAAAACACTATTTGCAAGTGGACAAAAGGCCAAAATGCATAGAAAAAACTACATTTTCAAAAATACCCATGTACAGTGCATTCATAAAATATTCAGACCCCTTTCAATTTTTCACCATTTGTAATGTTGCAGCCGTATGCTAAAATCAATCAAATTCATTCTTTTTCCTCATGAATCTACAATCAGTACCCCATAATGACAGCACAAACATGGAATTATAGAATTCTTTGCAAATGTATTAAAAAGGAAAAACGGAAATATCATGCGGATACAAGTATTCAGACCCTTTGCTCAGTAGTTAGTAGAAGCATCTTTTTGAGCTAACACAGCCATGAGTCTTCTTGGGAATGATGCAACAAATTTTCACACCTGGATTTGGGGATTTTCTGCCACTCTACTAACTAGCCGACTTCAAGTGAGGAGGGCTATTTCACCTCAGGGTCAACGCAGAAAGACAGACAATCATTCAAACCAAGGGCGTAGATTTGGCATGGACGGAGGTGACGCGTCCCCACCAATATACAGCAATCATTGATTTGTCCCCACCAATAATTTGATTCCTTCAAAAAAAAAAAAAAACGATCTGAAATGTCTCATTCACCTAGCGGTGCAGAAAGGGTTAAAGCACGTTCTCTACTGAAGTCCTAACACATATGGCCAATGTGACTGGCTGTGCCTTTCCCTGCTTTCACCTGAGACTCTGTAGTTATGTTTGGTTTGTTAGCAGTGCCAAGAGAACTTGGAAGGAGAACTTTTCAGTCATATGCAAAACTTACTGTGGAAGACTCAGGTGCAACGTTGGTGATGGATGGCAGCAAAAAAAGAAAGTGGACATAAGGAGCTATTTTTCAAAGAAAAGTGTTAAGTCACATAAAGTCAAGATCGCTAGTGAAATAAGTCTCATCATAACGTGAATAACGTTAACGACAATGCGCACAGCGTACAGCAGGCTAAAATCATCTGTAGCGATTCATAACATGCACAACAAACTGCCAACTGTCAGTTTTGTTAAGGATATTATTATTAGCCTACAATGGCTGTTAAATTGACATCTAACGTTAGAATTTTGGTGACACAATAACCTTTATTCTAATGGTAATGTTACTGACCTACGGCAGAAGTCAAGTTAATTCTTTAGATATAAACTCACTGCTTAATGGTTTGTAAATGGCAGCACTATTTGGATGAAAATACAGTATGTCTTGTACTTTCATTGACACTTTGAGAGTTTTTTTTTCTTTTGTTACTTTGTTGGTTTTGTGGAGGTTATGCAGTGCTCCATCTACTTTTATTGTTGCTGATGTATGAGACCTGTTTCATTTGCACCATGGCTGAAGTAAACCGAAATCTAAAGTACTTATTTGTCAGTGATTGGTTTAACATTAATTCAACATTATATAATTTGTGGTGGTGGGGGGTAAATGAATAGGTCCCCACCAATGTCAAGAGCAAATCTACACCCCTAATTCAAATTCGCACTTAGATCGACCCCAGGAATCGAACCCTGGACATTCTTGCTATGAGGCGACAGTGCTAACCACTACACCACCATGCCGCACCGGAATCAGACAATATACTGTAATTTAGAATTTCACGAAAAGCTAATTTTTGAACGCTTATCTATGTAGTTCTTAAGATATTATTTCTTCCTTTACACATCCCTAATACCCTGCCCATTGACTGCACGTCAAAATGCAAGCTTTTTTTGTGACTTAAAAGTTAGTGAGACGTAATTCCTTCCCTTACTCATCTCCTCTACCCCACCCGCTGACTACTTGACAAACCAAACCAAACCTGGTTTATAACAATAGAAGGAGCTTCATTTTTGGATACAGTAAGGAGGGGCTTTTTATGTCTCATGTCAACAGAAATCTGAGTATCGATTAACTCGTTGTGCTGTAAGAGCTATAAAAAAAAGAACAAAATAAAAAGAGAAAAAGACCTATCTCGTATTTTCGACTATAATATAGCTTAAGAAATAAAAAAAATATTTCTCTAAAGTAACGGATCTTTATTTAATTTATATTTTAGGCTTTATGTTTTTTGTTGTAAGGATGCAGGAAGCGGAGCTCTAAGAGATGATATTCCAAACATACCTCAGCAATTTCTCAACAATTATTATTTTTAATAGTAATTTTTCATGAATACATAAAACAAAAATGAGTCACGAACAAATCCTTTAAGTGACGTTCTTATTGCGGAGACTGGGGAGGGCTCGTTGACGTTAACGCTGTCAAACCTGCTCAAGAAATATGTAAATCCGTGCATAGCTTTGGTTTCGTGCCAGCAGATCTACTCAGCTTGGTGTACGAGGACTGACTCCACTGACGTAGCCAAAGCAGTTATTCCGCGTCGCCACGTGCAGAGGTGGCATGTATAACGGTGTTTGTGGTTAAAGGCGTGGGGAGGTATGTGACATATAAATCGCTCAAACTTGCCACCAGAGAACAGCAGGCAAAGGGTGAAACCGGCGGAGAAGTCACAGAAGAAACCTGCGCTTTTAAGTTACAGCTTACAAGGTAAGTGACTTCTGGATTTTTAAATTTTATTTATTTACTTACTTACTTACTTACTTACTTACTTACTTATTTATTTATTTCAGATCCTCCCTTGCTATTAAAGAGTCTCAACATTTTGTCAATTAAAAGACTCTCAACATTTTGATTTCTATGTAATTTTCTAAATTCCTCCACATTTAACCACACCATACAGAGTAGCATTTTGCTTATATTTTGTTTTGAATTATTTAAACGACAACATTGCTCAGATTTAACTGTAATAAAGTAATATTTTTCAATAATTTCTGACAACTCAAGGTAATATTCGATAATACACGATATTCAATCATGTTAATGGATTATTTGTTTATTAGTGGGGTTATTTGTGTTTGCTGAGTGGTTATGACAGTTATAGAATGAACAGGTGCCTTCAGGATGCTCAATTTTCGTGGCCACAAATGAGGATTAATGAGATGTATTTACACTTGATTTCATTATCACTCTATTGTTAACTGATCAGTGAAAAAACCCTATATGTAATTCTTTTAAAGAATAAATTCAACATCATTACATATTATCCAATTTGAATATCTAATTATAAATTGCTGTTACACATTGTTTTCTATTAAATTTTTAATGGCATTATTATTGTTTTTTTTAGTGACTGTGAGATAAAAATGGACATCAAGCCACTTTTATGGAAGCTAGGCACTGGAGTACGAATCTTCTTTACATTTCTTTTTGCCCTCCTAGTACTTGGAGTGGTACTATGGGCTTACATTGCCCATGTAAATATTCTATCTTCCCAATATGGCATTCTGGCCTTTGGCTTTTATGGCCTTCTGCTTTGTTTACATCTACTGGTCCAGAGTATTTTCGCCTTTGTGGAGCACCGGCGGATGCGTACCCGACGAGAAGCTTGTTCTTACACCAAGACAGTTGGTTTCACCATCTCTGCCTACCAGGAAGACCCAAAGTACCTTCGGGAATGCTTACAATCTGTAAAGGCACTTCATTATCCACCTGAGTTGCTCCGGATTGTCATGGTGGTGGATGGTAATACAGAAGAAGACCGTTACATGATGGAGATGTTCCAGGAGATTTTTGCAGATCAGGATCCCAGCTGCTATGTATGGCAAAACAATTACCACACACGCCCAGATGGGGTGTATCCCCAAGAAGATATGCAAAGCAGGGAGGTGGAAGAGATTATCAGAACCAAGCAGTATGTTTGCATTATGCAAAAGTGGGGAGGGAAGAGAGAAGTGATGTACACAGCATTCAAGGCATTGGGATCTTCAGTGGACTACATACAGGTATGCATTGTCCAGCTCAGTTAATATGAAGAATTGATTTTAAACAGAATGAGAGTACATGTTACATTGTTACTCGTTTCTAGTACAGAAGATTTTATTTTCTCTTTTCTCATTTTTATCAACTTCATTTTGTCCCTCAGGTGTGTGATTCAGACACAAAGTTGGATCCCCTGGCAACCGTAGAACTGGTCAAGGTGCTTGAGAGCAACCCGAGATATGGTGCTGTGGGTGGTGATGTGATGATTCTTAACCTGAATGACTCTTACATCAGCTTCATGAGCAGTCTGCGATACTGGATGGCTTTTAATGTTGAGAGAGCATGCCAGTCATTTTTTGACTGTGTCTCTTGTATTAGTGGCCCCTTAGGTAAATGAGAAGGATTATGTGAAGCATATAATTAGTTACTAATGAATAATAAGTTATTATATAATTAATTATAAGAATTTAGATCTGAACTATTTTTAAAATACACAATTAATATTTATGTAGATCAATTAAAATAATAATAATAATAATAATAATAATAATAATAATAATAAAAAATAAAAAAATAAATAAATACATATAAAATAAATAAAATAATAATAATAATAATAATACAGTTAATTAGAAATAAAATACTATATTAAGGTCTCATTGTACTCTTTGCTCTTTTCTAAAGGTCTGTATAGGAATGACCTATTGCAACAGTTTTTGGAAGCTTGGTACAACCAAAAATTTCTTGGCAAACATTGCACTTTTGGAGATGATCGTCATCTTACGAATCGCATGCTGAGCTTAGGCTATGCAACCAAGTAAGTATTGCACCTAACCTCTTGCTTCCATTAGACAGTCGGATAGTTGTATGAACTGTCATACAATGAACATACAATAATTCAACAGTAAATGACTTTAATTTTTCTTGTCTCATCAGGTACACAGCTCGCTCAAAGTGCTATACAGAGACACCAGCCCAGTTTTTGCGTTGGTTGAACCAACAGATGCGATGGACAAAATCATATTTTCGAGAGTGGCTCTTCAATGCCATGTGGTGGCATAAGCATAACTTGTGGATGACTTATGAGTCCATTGTGGCTGGAATCTTCCCCTTCTTTGTCACAGCCACCATGATCAGACTGTTCTGGATGGGTACACTCTGGAACATCCTGTGGGTCCTTTGCTGCATACAACTAATTGGGCTGATTAAAGCAGCATATGCCTGCATCTTGCGACAAAACATAGTGATGATCTTCATGTCTCTCTATTCTGCCCTCTACATGACAAGTCTTCTCCCCACTAAGTATTTTGCCATGATTACCATAAATAAGAGCAGTTGGGGCACTTCAGGCCGCCGTATGCTAGTAGGAAATTATATACCTCTCCTTCCCCTGTCAATATGGGCAGCCATCCTGCTGAGTGGTCTAAGCTACACAATCTACAGAGAAAGCAAGCAGGACTGGAACTCAGCTGCAAAAAAAGAGGAGATCAAATATTTGATCTATGGTGCTGTGGCATATGTCAGTTACTGGTTAATAATGGTCTTCGTATACTGGGTGTGGATTCGTAGACTGTGCCGAAAGCGTTCACGGAGTTACAATGTGAACGTGTATGTGTAATCTATTTTTCTAGTGCTTTTTATGTTGTTTATTTATTTATGTTGTTTATTTATTTTTTCATTTTAATTTATTTATTAACTTGTGTGCACAATGGTGTGTTATGTTTTTGCTTGTGTTGTTTTGTTATGCTTGTTATGGATTGTTTATTACATTATTATAAGGATCTTATAATATGAAGAATTTCCATTATATTATATAATTTACTCTTAATTACAACTGTTTTAACTGTATTATATACATTTATTTTGTTTTATACAAACTGGATTATTCTGTATAAGTGCTGCAATTCTTGTGGAAGTTTAAATGACTTTGTGTGTGAAATGTTGACTGATACAATATTTATACTTGTGCACTATGCTGCTTTAAGTAAATAAATATGTGCCCTTGTCCTTTTGCAAATCTAATTGTTCTGATGAGTCATGATTTACTTGAGAAAAACAAACTGTGGTCAAAAGATTTCATTTAACAATACATTTTTTTACATAGATTTTTTTTTTCCTACAGTCACACTATACCTCATTATATCTGACAATATTAACCATATACAACTTATAATATCAATGGATGATTTTAAACTAATGATGACAAGATAAAACTCACTTTTATGAAATGATATTTCTGGTATATTCTTTAGTAGCAAAATTATATATAATATAATATAATATATATAATATAATATATACACTTGTATAGTTATTGATGTGTTAATGGACTTGAATGTATATTTATACATGGACTTATAACTGTGGAAATCACAGTAATTATTGTATTGTATTGTTTGAACATGATGGATTCTTTTAAAATATTATGGTCATCATTTTATCATAGAATCTGTATTTATGATGCCATTTTAGGGCCACTGTTAAAAAAGGGGGTGGTTTTAAGAATATAGTTATAAAAATTCAGGAAAACAGAGTCTTAATGTCATGAGAAAACAGTTGCAGTATTTTGAAAATAAAATCATAGTACTAGGACAAAACGGTCTGTGTTTATGTCTGTGTAATTTTCATGTGTTAAAATGAGAGATGTTGAGGTGAAGTTATTGTTTCTTTTGTTGAACTCTTTCTACAAAAGAAACAATAATTTCACCTCAACATCTCTCATTTTACCACATGAAAATTACACGGAATTTGTAATTAATAAGTAATCATTTACTATGACAAACATCCAGCCTGTTCAGTGTAGTGCTGCTGCGATTAGTTGACGTAATCGAATATGAAAATATGTCGACGAAAATTTTTTTGGTCGAATAGTCACCTATTTATTTTTGGTCTCAAATGGCTCATCTGAGTTCAGGTAATTCCCCTCCACACCACTAGTGTTT
>JAQMCW010135864.1:0-15742 GCA_030068335.1 Chrysichthys cranchii | reverse complement strand
TTTATTGCCACACATAAACCCATAATACACTTTAAAAACATGTTTTGAGGCTGAAACACATTCATTGTATTCACATTGTATTTAAAACTGATTCGGGTTGCGAACAGAGTCTTGGAAACGAATTAAGTTTGCGAACCGAGGGTCCGCTGTATACTCTTGGAAGTGGAAAGCGTTCTGTAAAATTCGACTTACGTTTCTGCTGGAGTTCTGGGAATGACCTCGATGACGTATGCTCCAGAGGTGACGTCAGGGAAATCAGTTATCTTTCCTTTCAACTCCTTAGCAAGACTACAAGAGAGAGCTACATTTTCATAAGCATATCCAAATTTTTGCCTTTGGAAGTGTACGCTGTTATATTTCGAGTCCAGAGTGTGGGATTTACTCGTTCTTTGTTAGATAACATCCAGGGGAGTTTGAGGTTAGGTCATGAGATACACACTCAACAATAACGTGGGCTTTAGGAGCAGAACCTCATATGCTTTAACAATCACAGCCACAGTGGTGGGTTTAAGAAAACACTTCAGGGTGGCTCATTACAAGAAGATAATCAATGACCGGGTGTTGTAGTTGATTATTTTCCAGTAACTGCACACAATACATAACAAACCGTGTATTCCTTTTATACCACAGCAATTTGCATTGATACGTTTTTTTTTAAATTATTAAAAAATAACATGTTTTAATCTGTTTATGGTTACTGTAATGTTGGTGATATAACTAACTTGTATCTTCAGGACAGAGTTAATTACATTATAGCAGCTATGAACACTTATTCCCTCACCAGCCTCTCTTTTTTTCTCTCATTTGAAGTTAATAAGACAAAAACAAACACAGCTCGTCATGTTACCGAGAAACAGCGAAAAAGTGTAAACAACTCTGTGCTGAAGATATTGAAAAACCGACGAAAACCTAAAAAGTTACAGCTTTACCTCTGACCCTGGAAATTCCTTCAATAAAGGTTAAATAATAGTCTCATTCCAGAAAAGCTCACTATATCAACAATTACATGTTATCCAAGCATTAATATAAACCTCTGCTTTAGGCAGATCTGCTGCTACAGAAAAAATAAATCAATGACCAATCATGGTGCAGAATTCAACAGAGCTGTGGTATGAATACGTATCAATATTCATAACTTTAATACAGTAGTCCTTCGCTATATCGCGGTTCACATTTCACGCCCCCGGCTATTTGCGGATTTTTATTTAGAATATAATCGACTTATTTTTGTGGATTTCCCCGGTATTATAAAATATAAACATTAATTAAAATGGAGAAAAATATTAATAATATATAAAATAGAGTACACTGTATATCATATGTACACAAGGAACAAAGAACACGTAGCGTTGTTTATGAAAATGCGGTGTGGGGATGCTGGAAAAAAAAAATATGGCTAAAGGAACGAGTCTGGCCAATCAGAATGCCCTATTCATTTAACCTTGGTTGTGATTGGCTGCTGGCTACAATGCATACGATCGGGGAGAAGCAACCAGCATTCACCAACATCCCAGTTCTTCGCCCGTAGCAGTACTCGATATAAATGTGATCTTTCTACGATTTCTACCCAGACTTCACCTCGCTATATGCTCGCAAATGTTTTCTTTGTGTATAATTGTGTCTAGAAAGTGTTTAAAGAGTGTGGGAGGATCATTTAGGGTTTAAAGTATTAAAAAAAAAAAAAAAGCATATGGGGTGGCGTCCGTGTATCGTGGATTTACGTCTATCTGGGGAAGTTTTGGAACGTAACCCCTGCGAAAGACAAGCGTTTACTGTACTTTATTTTGCCTGGCAGTCATGTTGTTAGAAGCACATTAAAATCAGCACAGGACAGGAGTTAGAGGTTCCACTCACGTTGCGGTGAGGCTCATCATTCTTACACCAATATACTTCTTTTTGGGGGTGGTTTTTCCTGTTAAAAATAGACAAAACAAAAAAACAAAAAGAAAACACCACATCAAAAGGTTTTGTTTCAGCGAAAACTGGAAATTTTTTCATTTCTCATAGTTGGACTCATCCATGACAAGCACTTCCACTGTTGGCAAGAGGAGAGCTACTTATATATAGCAGGGGAAAACAAAGAAATAGCCACATCCTTGATCAGTCCATTTGATCTCTCAAATCTTGTCCTCGTCTCTAACCTTTGGCTTGTCGCTCATAAGATTCAGTAAGGAACTGGCGGATCTTGTCAGAGGGAATGGCGAAGGAGATCCCAGCAGTCACCTTCAGGGTATTAATACCTATGACCTCTCCATCCTACACACACACACACACACACACACACACACACACACACACACACACACACACACACACACACACACACACACAAAAACGTGTTTTATTTCACTGTTGGTAAATGCCAGCAGTGGTGAAAATCACCTCTATTTCATCTTGCGTAGACCTTTCAACCAATTAATACCACTGCCATCTTCCCCATTCTTCTTGCCTTGTACATGTCAGATTATACTGTATGTACACAATATAAACTTATCTACTTGAAAAGCTGATGTCCTCCAAAGCTGCCGATAGCCCCTCTCCTCCATCCTGCCGCGATGGGTATAATTTTTCACATTAGCGCTTTTCTAGTCATAAGCTTCAGTACTCTGGGATACCTGCGAGCTTTGCGTTGACTTTCCCTTGGTAGCATTGTTCTACCAACATGTGTTGCTGCTCAGTTTCCATTCTCCCCGTTGGGCCGGATTCCTTTCTAAGTATTTTGCATCCCCTACCTTTAGTTGATGAATGGGCCTGTAGCTACATGTTGCTAGCATGGTTGTGAGGCTTTTCCTTGCTGTTATACATGCCAAGCTAGCTTGATTCTGTTAACACTGGGGCTAGAATCATGTATTTCCTAATTCCTATCCACTCAGAGCATTCAACATCCCCATCTAACCAACCAGCGGGCCTGTGGCTACATACCACTAGCATGGTTTGGTGGTTTTCTATCACCATACCACACTGTGTTTTTGGATTAGTTTGCTAAAATAACTGGATTTCCTGTAATACGTAGCATTGAGACTGGAGTTGGTTTCCTGCCCGCATAATGGACCCCTCAATCCTTCATGATACATCAGGTAGTTAGCCAAGCGTGTCTTAATCATCCCAACATCTCTTCTAGACCCGGAGTCCTTTTCCTCCCAACCATTGGCATTAGCCGCTGACATTTTTATCTCCTCACTTTCCTCATCCAAGGACCTCTTCTGCCCTCTATATTCTAAACCTTGGAAGATTTCTTGCCCTGTTCTTCAGCTATCAGATGTGTTGTGCAGCAATTGGAAAGAATTAAAAACAGCAGAGTGGGGGAAAGCAAAGCTCAATATGGGTCTCTTACCCCGCTCTCCTGTTCAAATTCTCATCTGAAGTGATTTCTGCAAAGACTGCCTACAACAAGCAAAAGCTGGAAACTTCTGCACAAGATCTTGCAAGCTCCACAACATCTATTCTTCACTACGTAACCTGCCAGCTCCAAACTCCAAGAGCCTAATCAGTCTCACTTCAAAGTGGCACATTCAACACAGATTGTCCTTTTGGTCATCACTGAGAAGCTACATACTGTCCATCAGTTCTCATTCTCCTCGATCAACAGGGTTTCACACAGTCAACCATAAGACTCTTGTCCATCCTCATGAGTCCTGGGATACATAGCACGGCATGGAAATGGCTTGCTTCCTACCTGGAAGGTCGGTCATATCAGGTGATATGCAGGGGATTCACATCTGCTCCACATAGTCTGTCCAATGGTGTCCCACTTGGACTTCTTCTCCCCCCCTCCCTCAATCTCCTGGTGAGGTCATGATCTCACCTGGGCTTTCACCCCACTGCTATACAGATAGCACTCAGCTCATCCTCTCCCTTCCTCCCTCAGACAATCATGTTTGTGCTCAGATCTGCTGAAAATCAACCCCAGCAAAACTAAACTGCTGTCCATCCCAACTGATTCATTCCCACATTGGGATCTTGTGATTCACCCTGGACAACAGTTTGATCTTACCTTTGGTCACTGCACGCAATATTGGGGTAACCACGGACAATCAACTGTCCTCTTTTCTGCTCACATTGCTATTTTGACACACTCGTCAATTTCTCTTTTACAGCATGAAAAGTATTCATCCATTTCTTTATATACACAGGCCACCCTGCTGCTTGTTCAGTCCCTGGTCATTTCCAGACTGAACTACTGCAACTCACTCCTGTCTGCCTCGGAGCACAACGTGACCTCTGTGACTGATCCAGAATGCATGATTTGTTTTCAACTTTCCTTCCTTCCCACACCACCCCGCTGCTACAATCCCTCCACTGGCTTCCTGTAGCTGCCTGTATCAGATTTAAAACACGGACACTTGGCTAAAAAGCCAAAAATGGATCAGCATCCATTTACCTCAAAGCACTTATCAGATCCCAGACTACACCATGCTCCCTATGATCCTTTAATACAACTTGACTGGTTTCACCATCTCTAAAGGTACAAGGAAAGCATCCATCAAGACTCCTCTCTGTTCTGGCACCAAGGTGGTGTTATAAATTTCCCTTAGATGTCTGAACAACTCAGTTACTGGCCGTCTTCAAACAACCTACATCTTCCTACAGTACTTAAATGAGCACGTTTATTAAAAATGTGTTATCTGTGTGCTTTTCTTACTGTATTACCTCCTCAATGGAGTTTTTAGAATGATTATATTCTTACTCCAAGGCCTAGTGAACCAGTATCAGGATGTATTTATTGATGGAGACGTCAAAGCACACCTGTAAGTCTCTCTGGATAGGGGCAGCCAAATGCCATAAATCTAAGCGTAAATCTCGAATTTGTTTGCTGGAGAGACAAAGTGTTTCCAATAAAAGTGGCAGCTTGGGAGTGGCGACTCATTGCATAGAGATGGTCATAGCGGATGCTTCTATTGCTGGCTGGGGAGCGATGTAGTGATTGCAATGTGCTGGGGAGTACTGTTGAGCACCAGGATGGTTCTCATCTCAAGCAGAGGATCTTCTAAGCATTGTTGGTCCTACTTAGAACATCTCATCTACTGGTGCTATACAAGGCTGCAGTGAAAAGAGTAACATTACCAAGATGTTTAAATGACTGGTGGAGCTGCAAGCCCTCTGGGACAAGATAAGCTGACCATCTACTACACACAGCTGCGCCTCTTACCACATTGCACAGAATTCACAGGTAAGGCCTCTGAGTGGCCCTGAGATTCCACGTCTGCCTTTGGTAATGATCAGAACATCCAATGTTTCAACTGAATGGCACCACCGAGCAGTAGCCCAACGCTTTAACCACTGAGCCATCACATCCATGAGCATGGGGCCACTTGGCAAGGTAGCTCTCTGGGGACCTCAGGAAATTAGTTTGACCTAAGGGACAAGATATCTTCATCTGCCATGATTTCCCCAAAAGCCTATTGTTTAATCTCTTCCTTGCTTTGGAGTGTCTTCAGGCTTCTCCTTGCCAGCAAATGCAAAATGTCAAACTCAAATGGGTGTTTCTGAAAGCAGTCATTTCAGCAAATCAACTGCATGCTCTGCCTGATGACTCTGTGGTGACTTTTCGATTTAACCTGGGGTTTTTGCCAGGGTCATATGTATTATGCAACTCAATCAAATGACCTTGTAGTATATTAAGAAGGCAAGGCAAGGGGTTTCTTGTGCCTGCTTCAGCCCTTAAAGTACTATTTAGATAACACTATTGCCAACAGGTGAGCTGGATTACTTTTCTAAAAACATGCCACTTATAAGGAGCATCTCTTTTTGCTGGAGTTCCGGGAACTTAGTGTTGTTGCTATTTGGGCATCACTGTGAATTTCCTCCAGTTTCTATAAAGTTAACATTGTCATTGACATGAGTGTGGCGGTCACCTGCAAACAAATTGGCAAGAAGGTCCCAGGGAAAGATGGCTTTATGATGGGGATATTCATTGTTGATTCAAATACTGTGTTGGAAGGTCTTGGCTTGCATGCACACAAAGGGAAGAACGAAATGCTGGCTTACCAGGTTCACCAGAGGTCCTCCTGAATTTCCATACTGGTGGGAAGAAAATGCCTTTTAGTACAGTAATATGTATAAACAACAATAAAATAAAAGCCCTGTTATTCGGGGGAACCGAGGTGTATATTAAATGCTAGCTTGCCATTTTTTCCTACATATCTATATGTATAAACCAGAAAAAAGTACAAGTTATTACAGGACATGGACTGCCAAATTTATGAAGGCGGGAGCTTGTTGAGGTTGAAAAAGTCAGTGGTTGCAGTAAGGGGCCTGTTGGAACCATTGGACAAAAGAAAGAAAAAGGGGCATGGAAGAATGGCTTTGCTCTGGTGTACACGGTTTAATATTTTGCTTCCTACATTATGAATATCATGAAAGTGAAATTCATATATTTTCCCATTATTTCACCTGCATAAGCACGGTGTCTTCATTAACCTTTTGAGTATTCACTGCTTGCACTTCTAAAAGGCACTATATGTCTTTGGATTAGTTGGACCTCAGGCATAGCCTACATTTGGTAAAAAGCAGTTGATAGCTAGCAATTCAGCAACTTCATTCCAATAGTAAAAGCTATATGTTTAAAATATTAATTTCATAACCTTCTTTGAAAGCTTTGTACCACTCTAAATGAGCTAACAAACTGTCACATTTTTGAACAGCAGCATATAACCTTTGATATGTGACGTAACACAAACTACGGTCATGAATAGTCAAGTTTGAGCTTACATTGATGATGGCATCGGTCTGGATGTAGTCCATGTCTGAGTTTTGAAGGCCAAGCTCCTTGCCACCTCGCTGGGTAGTGCTAACAATTCCTGTCGTCACAGTGTTCTGGAGGGAGAAGGGGCTGCCGATGGCGACCACAAACTCGCCAGGCCTCAGACCAGCTGAGTTGCCCAGCAATAGCACTGGAAGCTTTACCTGCAATACAAATTGTTTTTTAACCTCTACTAGGCTCAAGTTTAATCATAAAAATCTCAATAAATCCTAGAGTGTGATATGCAAGCAGGTTTTAAGGCAGTGACCCTGTGTTCACTCTACCAGTGTCACTTGTGGGCATAGCCTGGATGGCATTTTTTCCAGAACAATAACTCTATATAGCTTATAAAAGTTCATTATTTCTAAGTTCTAATGTTTAGATATAAACTATAATGTAAAGGTACATACTCATAACTGATAACTGAATGCTGCAGTTGATAAAACAGGTTAATAAAGTGGGTGGTGTTTTTTCTCTTTTGAGTACGTTGTACATATAAGCGGCTGAGACGCATCCAGTGTGGATCGACCAAGGTTTTCATGCAACCCACATTCGTCACATCCAGTGTGAATTTGAGTTTAACGTTTAGTGTATTACCAGATATAGGTAGGGCAAAAAATGTATGAATATCCTTTATCCTTTAATCCCCCGTTAATGACCAAAATGCTCCAATGACAAAAACAACGTTCCTATTAGCTTAGATGACCAATCCCTTTCTCTTTGAAACATTTTGTCAACAACGTGTTTCAAACATGTTTTGCTATCAATGTTTCAAAATTGTGAGCCTTAATTTAAAAAGCCCAAGCCATCTTATGTTACCCATCATACCCTGCATCGTCTACTGACCTGCACAATAAAGATTTCCAAAAGTGACAGACCCAGATAACCTACATGTCCTCCTCCTGCAATGCAACAAAATGCAGTGACTCTTTCCAGAAATTCTGCCCAGCATCGCCTCCAAATCTTCTACCCCCAGCAACCTACAATCAAGTTCTTTCGCTCTAAGGCCATATTCTGCACCAAATTTGGATTTTTCTAAATGTAGCCACCAAATTACATGTCATTTTCAGTGCAATACAATGCATCAACTTATCCAGTAGCTGTATTTGAGGCCACATCCGTTTGGTCAAGAGCATGATAACAAAGTTACTGTAATTTTATTGTTACTCGCAACCTTTAGTTGTATTTTGCGGGTGAGCTAATTTAAGGACCTGCTAAGCTTGTTCTGGTGTCAAATGGCTGTCTGTTTGCATCTAAGCATAACTATATACCAGTCTGAAGTGTAAATCAATAAAAAACAAGAATGAGCGCAGCAGCAGGACCCTACTTTAACCCAACTATCTAACTAAACTCTTTGGAGGACAGTGTTTAGAAAGACTTATTTAGAACTGTCACGTAGGTTCATGAACTGTCGCTCATGAACTGTTTCTGGATCATTTTCCTTTTGCTTCTCCTGGTGGGGCTGTGGTGGTAACAGGCTGAGCAGTTCAGCCAAGACTTCTCTATGCCCAGTCCGGGATCACAACTAGGGGATTCCCAGATATTCCCAAGCCAACTGCAAGATATAATCTATCCAGCAGGTCCTGGGTCTGCCCCAGGGTCTTGGTGGATCCTCAGTGGGATTTGCCTGATGCAGCTCTAACAACAAGCAGACATCCTTGTAAGGTACCCAAGCAACCTCTTAATTTTGAGGATTTTTAATTTGAGGTTCTCCCGGATTACTGGGCTCCACCTCCTATCACACCGAGTACACCAAGCAACCCTGTGAAGGACCCTTATATCTGCCACCAGACACATTTATTATTCGGTCAATATCCACAGTGAGGGAAGGGCATCCAATTACGTTGAGACAATGAATTGCTAGTTGTGAGTAAGAAACTTCAAATTTATTGTCAAATTTGTTCTTGTTCTTTGGACCAAATGTCCATACTCTTTCACGGATACCAGAGGACGGTTTTGTTTGCCTGCACAAGATCCCACTTAGCTAGAGTCAGATCAGTGGTAGCGTGCTAGCATAAACGACAGACCCGGAGTCAATTTCAGACACTACTGAGGCTGGCGATAAACATAGCTTATATAAACAAAACCTCCTATTCACTGTGGCACACACTGCATCCTACATGCATCATTAAGCTGTAGGCAGTGTCTGCACCATGCTCTGCACCGTCAGGGTCAAAATAAACTCTTTCAGCCAAAGTGGTACGTCCTGAAATGTGTAACATGATGCACAGATTTACTATTTCTCCCATTTATTGTGCTGATATGTTTACAATTAACAAAGTAACCTAAAAAGCATTGAAACATTGCATTGAAGTTGTTCAGTTTGACATGTTCTTTTCCGCACAAATAAAACGGCCTAGAAATAATGACCTCCTGAAAGAGTTTTTTCGCTTTAGTCATGGAAAAGACTACCTTTTTCGGTTAGTAGCAATCTATTAATTTCATCTGTTAAATTATTCATCATGCAACCCCTAATGCACAGTTGATTGCATACTTCAATCACTGCACTTACGGAAACGCTCACGGTCACATCGATTCAAACGAACATGGCATTTTGCATCCACTAACTGAAATATAAAAGCACCAAGACGGTGAAAGCAGAAAATGATTTTAAAAACTCCCTGTTCTAGACGCTTTCAAAAACTATCAAACAGCTTCTTCCTGCCAACACGATGTCTAGATTTGTTGGTGTTTGTTGGAGAAGGTTGGGCTGTGGTGCCCTGCAGTTAACTGTCAGGAACCCTGTCATCATGGTCATAGAGGAAGTATGTGTCACTGGCTAGACACCTTGTGCACTTTTTTGGCTTGGATGGTATTCACCAAAATGCTGGATGTAGTCAGACTAGGGTACAATTTAAAATCTAAACAGCTTGTAGAGTTGTGAAGAATGGACATGCTTTGGTTATTCAAAAACTCCATTTCCCATTACCTCACCGTCATAACCGTCTGTCATAACGCTCCTTTCGGTCATATGCTGGACTGGATTTTCGCTCTTTTTTCAACAGTACAAGGAGCATCAATGGTCATATGAGGGTGCTGTGCCAATAAGAGAGAAAGAGAAATAGGATGCAGACTATTTCTGACTCTCTTCACTGTGAATAAACGCTTGTTGCAGTAGCTTTAGTTGCTTGCAGTTTTGCTGAAGTACTTGAGGCAAATGATATCCTGTTAATATTCTGGGTATGTAATAAATTCTGTGGATATTTAAGAATTGGACTGGTCTTGGACTTAAATCTGGCCTCAAGATGTTTTTTTTTTTATTGACTTGAACCTGTTTCAGACTTATTGGCAATTATACTTGGACTTGTTTCAGGCTTGCAATGGTGGTGTTAAATATTGTCTTAGTCATGACTGAGAGTTTGCACAAATGATGTTTGGGCTGTCTTTTCTTTTTACGTGCAAACATTTACAAGAAGCAATCACTTACTTTTAGAAATATTTGGCGCAATGTGTGGATAAATCCATGCATTGGGGCGGTGTTGAAGTTGTAGTTGAAAAAAAAAAAAATTTAACCCCAAGCCTCGACCATCCTACAGTTTTTTTTTCCATTCAAGATTTACAACTTAGAAATTATTGAACATTTTATCACGTCAATAAAATGAATATGTGAAACAAACAATAACTATATACCTTCATCATAATTTCCAGTGCATGCACAGACATATCTGGGTTCTCTGTTTAAGCCGGGATCTTGTTTCTTGTGGTTATTTTCGCTCGCACTAATGGTAAATCCATATCCTATAAATGTTTCTGCACATTTCCATGCTAGGTTTTTTTTTTTTTTTTTTTTTTTTTTAACCTCTGTTTTTCCACTTGTTGAGGAACTAACAGAGATGTATGGAGAAAGCTGAACACCTACACTAGTGCAGCTAATCACAATGGTGAAAACAGCATTTAAATGCTGGAGACTCACAGAAACATGTACAAAATATGAACACAGAAGAGCTGGCTTTATAGAGGGAGCAAAATATTGGTTGTTCATATTTATAAAATAAATAAAACAAAAGGGTTCCCATCACAACTCCATTTGTAAATCAAGCGAACCCACATGACCACATGGGGACGTGACCCCTAGTTTAGGAACTTCCGTTCTAGAGGAAATACTTTAATAAATATTATCATCAGGAAAGTGACCCAATCATTCAGGACGGTGACTCAAGATTTCCGTTTGTATGAAACAAACAATTTCTGGCATAAATATTAACCAATTCCAGTCTAAAGTGATGTGGTGACCCACTTGGTCTCCTGAACCTTGAATGACTTGTATGTGACTCACTGAATATAATATTTACATCTGGAATATTTTTTCCCCCCCTGATGACTTTAATGAGAAGTGAGAACAGCAGTTTACAGTGCCTAGAAATGAATTAAAAATCTGTTTACTGAGACCACACAACTGTTGATTCATCACAGTGCTGCATGCACATGGAGCGTATGGTCACCTTTAGAGTTCCTCTGAGAACAAAATCGATGTTTGGGCATGTAATTTTGTGTCATAGGCACTAATACAACAGTCAAGCCGAAACTTCTTTTGGAGATCTTCCTGTTTTCATTTTACAGATTGTCACTTCCAGGAAAACGAATAAAAATTTCTTAATATTCCCATACTAGTCTTATGTCGATCCAATTAAATCCTCTCTAGAATGTTTGTCCGGCCCCCCCTCGGCCGTGTCTTGCTGTACCATAGCAGCTCGTTTGCAGTAGACATGGTTCGTCGGTGTATTCTTGACTGTGCCTCTTCCAGCATACTATTCCCTTTTCCAACTCTCACTTGATGGGGAAAATTCTCTTCATTCTTTTTTTTGTTCATATTCAGTCTGCTAAGCTACTCTACTGTTGACTGTTGTTTAATTTCAGTCAAGCCACTGAACATGCCAACATTCTGACTTCGTGTTGAGTTAAAAGAACAATACTAGTGCTGTCTGACCAAGCCATGGTAGCATTTCACATCAACCACCAAGCTATGAAAAGGTCGCCAAGCATGCTCCGGATTTGCTGCGGATGCCCACTTTGTCTCTAAAGCGGCCCCAGTACTGGACCAATGTGACAGAATAGCAGTAGGCTTGTACCCAGGACGGAAAATTCACAAAGATGATTTTAAACACACACAGAAGAGTGGAGGTTGATTTGACAGCAACAGACGCTTCTGGCGCAGAAGGGGCCACATCAGTAGCTGTATATTTTTCTGGACTCTGGGTTACTGATCAGAATGGCATGAGTTCATGCCCCAGCACTCAAGAACCTTTACCAAGGCCTTTAACTCTCTCTGCTCCATCAATGCTGACCTTCAGTTTGACCCTCACATCCTAACAAGCTGGAATATGTGAAGAAATTTATTTCCCTGTCCTAGGCTTTCTTCGTATGCTTCTTTTACTCTGTGCTCTACATACATTCCTGATTGTATACGATCATGATGGTGTGAAAACACTAACCAAGAATTTGTAAGAACCATCTCTTTCTGGATCAACCTTAAAAGTGTAGGCAGCAGCATTATCTCCAGACCAGGCGCCGGTGCATTATTTGCCTCAGGAAGTACGTAATAAGATTTCCATGCAAATGATGATCCTGTAGTGAGATCTTTACTTCGTGCTAAGCAATATGTACAACTTGCCATTTACCCCAAAGGAAGAGGGGTTTAAAGGCCTCAGCGTACTTCACACAGGGATGAGGTCAGTGAGAGTTGTGCGAAGATGAAACCACCTCCATCGCCTCACAAGTGCTCCAGTACTACAGGTGGCGCTATTAAAGTTTCATCACAATTTCCATTAAGACTATGGAAGAAGAGTGCTCAAAGTGTGCAAAGTGGAGCCAAGAAGGCAAGTTGGTGTATACCGATCATAGTACACGAGGACGGGGATATATATATTTTTTTTTACAGAGAAAAGTAAAAGAGAAATAAGACACAGATGATATGTGAGGCCAGTAAATAAACCAAGAATTAAGAATGGTGAGTCAAACCTATGCCTTATTTGTACTGACCAATCACTCTTAGCCCTGTAGTGTGTTTGTCCACAGAGTTCACCCAGCTGTAGAGTTCACAATATGGCCAGCAACGCCTCTGCACAACATCCATTTACTCCACAATTACATCATATTGTTTATGGAAGCCAGCCAGACGTTGCCTCCAGATGAGAAAGGTTGAAGCCAGGTTTTTTTTTTGGGATTTTTTTGCTGGGCATCACCGTAGCCAGACATGTTGATGACTTTCATGCATCATCAGTCAGCGTTGGAGCCTGGACCTCAAACATGTAACGCTGTGGCTGAAACCAGCCTTACTGCCAAAGATATATCCACAGTAGAGTCCTAATAAACCCATCAATCTGTCTGTTCTTGGGGACATGTGTTCCCAGACCCATCCTGTGTGCAGTGAGGGATTTCAAGTGCCAAATATAAAAAGTGGGATAAGTTTGGAATGAAGTGTAAAAAACAAAAAACAAAAAACAAAAAAAACGTCAGGTCGTGGCAAGTTTAAAATTAAACATAGCTTTGGGCCTGAACCGAAGAAACACTCTTTCAAGACCTTCTTAAAAATCATGGCAAACAGCCTATGGCAAACCAAGTGGGAGTACAAGTGCAGAGCAATGGACATTTCTGGTGTAGAATACACTGCAAAGATTGGGATCATGGCATGGAAAATGTCTGTACCAGCTGATGGTTAAAAAAAAACCGTGTGGTATATTATGGATACTGCGAATCAGAAATGCATATGCACCACAGTGGCCTAGCTTCCTAAGAAGAAGAAGCAGAAGCAGAAGCAGAAGCAGAAGAAGAAGCAGAAGAAGAAATCATCGTCAAAGCCTAAACCTATTGGGCTAGTTTCAGTTCTTTTTAGATGTAGGCTGGAAATTTGGCTGAGATCTGGCAACCCTGAACATAAGTAACCCTCCAAACAGGCAGCAATACTCACGCTTTTGAACTGGTACTATTCTAGACAAGAACGATATCAGCTCAAACCTGAGGCTAAAATCAAATGTGTACATCTGGCCTTGATATTTGTCCAAACAAAAAGTGTCCAAAAAAACGTGCAGTATGAGCTACATGCTGACTTTCTGAAGACTTACAGTAACAGGCATGGTGGTGTTACGACAAATGGTGGACAAACTGTCCAAGACCTCCTCGTGATATGATTCAGCAAACATGTGTTCATCTTATTCCACCAGGGATAATTAACAAGGGTCAGTCATCCCATCTGAAGCCTTGTACTCCATGCAAATGCTTTGGCTTATTCACAGAGCCCTAGATGGTCCAGATCCTGATGATTCAGTGCAAGATCATCTAAGATTTACACTTCACATTCGTCTTCAGCAGCACTCTGTGGAACATGTGGATGTATTGTACGGTTCGGTGCGTAAGAACACAAAATGAAATTAAAATCAATGCCAGATGATCTTTTGGACTCGAGAGCTGCTAAAGAAGAAGCAGCAGCCATGGCATGGCTTCTTTTTTGTTTCCTTGCAAAAAAAAAAAAAACCCACTAAAGCAGGTCTGAGGTTGAAAGAACAAACTTTCCAACATTGCAGAGTTTAGATTAAAGCCATCCGTCCAGAAGTGTTTTTGCCAAAGTTGTCTGAGCACTCTGTCCTGCACACATCAGAAAGACGTACAAGGCTACACCAGAGCTGACCTAAAACGAGGCCAGATCCAATCTGTTTATCTATGAACACCAAAGACCAAGAACAGGACGTATTTTTGGATCATCCTATATTTTCTTGCAATGCTTTGAAAAGATTTATGTTTATTTTTCCCCCTCACAGCTCCGATCAGGAAGTCTTTGACTGTGCATCACAGTGAACTTTATAAAACTCCGCCCTGGTGAACATGAAGAAACTAGCAAATTTGTCCAGAGACTCTTCAAACTCTGGCTATGTGAATATCATATTTCTGCCAAGCCCAACAACTTTCCATTCTTCTAATATTTGGCATCAATCAGCTAATGAATAAACACCGCAGGTGGGATGCATCCTGGGTGTGTTTATTAGTCACTACTCATCATGGAAATATTTATCAAATAACAGGAGCTTGGGCCCTACATGTTGCTGTTTACTTTGTGACTATTCACCTACGCGAGTGCATGGAAGAGCTACCCAGGCTCCGGCAGGAAAACTCACGGTCTCGACTCACGCCACACCAAGCTACAAACAGTCAGTCAGTCATGTGTCCAAATCACACCAAAACACTACAGACGCCTGCGTCGGGGTTCTCAGAGTCTAAAATTGAGAATACACAACTACACCATAATGCTCTAGAAGCAATCAAATACCAGGATGAAAAATTTCATCCTGGGCTGAAGAAGGCTCTCTTTTAGACAAACTTTACTCCCTGTAACTTCCTGAGTCTGTAGTTACATCTGAGGTCCGAATACCGATGTGCGAGTTTGTGTGCTTAGGAGGTGAAGCCGTTTTTTTTTTTTCTTCAGCCATTTGTCTTGCTTCTGTCCTAGCATTTTAACGGAGGTCTGAATGTTATTCTCCATTCAGACACCACACATGACTGGTGAGGTCCAAGGATATTCCAGATAAAGGGTCTTTGTCAGAAATGACTGGGCTTTTGTATTGGAAAACAAGGGTTAGTCATGAGCGCACGTTGATCTGTAAAAAAAAAAAAAAAAAAAACCCACTTCGACAAGCTTATTCATTTATTCATCTTTGGTAAGCGCTTTATCCTGGTCAGGGTCACAGTGGATCTTGGAGCCTCTCCCTAGAACAAGCTCCTTGATTGGACAGCTTTCTGCCTTTATTTACTTCTAGGGGCAATTTAGCATAGCCAGTCCTCTAGGGGCAATGTCAAGATCTGTATAGCACCTGGATTTTAACCTGACGTGGATGTAGCCTTTAGTGGAATTATTATTTTTTTTTTAAATTAAACATGAACCCTACCACTACTCATTGGAAAACCCCCCAGCAGCGGAAATATCAGCAGTGTCAGCATGGTGTGTGAATTCTGGCTGACAGTTCTTCAGCCTCAGCTACATCACTCCAGTTTTTCCTTGCCACAGTCAAA
>JAQMCW010135820.1:0-15750 GCA_030068335.1 Chrysichthys cranchii | reverse complement strand
TTTAATTGGACATTATGTATTGTAAAGCTGCTTTGCGACAATGTTCTGTTGTTAAAAGCGCTATACAAATAAAATTATATTGAATTGAATTTAATCTGCAATAGTAGGTCGCTGGAGATCTGTCATGTTCTGCAGAGCCTTCTGGAATCCCAGCCAGTTTCACCCTACTGTAACAGAAGTCGTCTTTCCTCTCCCTCATTTACTCTGCTTTGTGTAGTAATTAGTGATGGACACCACTAACCTTGACCTGACAAATGAAAAGAAAGAAGAAAAAAAAATAATCAGGCACCAGAGTGAGCCAGACGTCTCACAGCTCCTCTGCCCCCGGACAAACACAAAAGAGCGCGTGCACACAGTACAATACACAATATAATAATTAATAAATAATAGAAAAATAAATAAATAAATAGTGGCATACCTGAGACAAATGAAAAGAAAGAAGAAAAAAAATAATCAGGCACCGGTGTGAGCCAGACGCCTCACAGCTCCTGCCGAACACAGATACACCACCCTTCATAGCCTGCACATGGTACAATGCTGATAACATGCAATTAAACTTTGCTAGCGCGGCTAAACGTGGCCTGGCAGACCACAATGTGCACCGGTTGAATCTACATAAAAATAAAAAACACCAAATCTTATACATACTGTGTACAATGCGCTAAAATAATTATCACACGACAAATACACAAAAATCCAATTAACAAATAAGAAAAAAATAAAAGAACAACAAACAAGAACAGTGCATGACGAGAGACCACATACCTCGGCCCCCGGAAAAACACAAAAGAAGCAGAGCCAGGGACAGCATGCAACTTAAAGACCTCAACCTGAGGAAGCCACACCCCCCGTGTTACTGTACCCCTTAGAGAAGGGGTGCAAGGTGGGTATACACTTAAGAGCCTTTAAGAAAATTGCAAAAAGGTCAGCCATGAGTGGGAAAATTCAGGGAAACACATATAACCCTGCTACACTACCAACAGAGGAACAGGGAGATCTGTGATTAAATGTATGGTCACCGGCCACTCACCTTCTCAATGCCCTAGGTGGACCTTGACTGCTCGGACCTCCTGGACATCCCCGTAGACAGACGTCATGAGAAGATGGCTGTGTGGCTGGGGTCTCACGGCAGCCCAGAGGGCTGTGCTAGGCAGATGGAGCTCTCGGAGTTGGGCAGTGCTGTCACTGGTTGTCTGTTGAGCCAGAGTATAGCTGAGGGACTGGAGGGTGCCAGACCTTGGTGTACAGTACAGCCCGCCATCCATGGCTTCTGCACACGAGAGTGCTATGGCTCAGTGGGTGTTGAAACATCTTGGGCCCAACAACGGGTTGGACAGGGCTCAAGGAGTGGCTGAAAGGAGGCCGGAGGCAGCATGTTTTCCAGACAGCCGGTTTGGCTGCATTCACAATGGTGGAAAGGGCTGTCTCCAGGGCCTTTACCAGCTTGCAGAGAGTCTGCAGGGTGGCCATTCCCATGACGCATTGCTGTTTGAGTGAAAGGACCCTTAGGAACTATACTGTTATAAACACTGTTATACTTCATAACAACAGTGACTTAAGAAGAAGTAAAATTATTTATACGAAATAAGTACTTGAGTACGAGTAAAAAAGAATCTGATAAAATGACTACTCAAGTGGTGAGTAACTTCATATGATGATTTATTACATCTATAATGTATTACATTCAAAGGTATCAGGAACAGTTATGCCCAAAATAAAAATTTAAAGCACTTGTTTAATGAGCACAAGGTAAAATCTGCCCAATCAAGTACTCAATCCTATTTTAAATAAAAATAATTACGGATAATAATAGTTATTTACCAAGTAACATAAATTAAGGTGATACTGTCTTGGGTCAGCTTTCTCTATGTTGAATAGAAAATAGTATTTTCATATAAGGCTTCAGTTTCTGCATCAGGCATAGAATCAGCACAAACACCAGTCTCAACATTAAGACAAGTTTGATATAGCAGAGCAATTCTATCTTATATGCTTAGTAAAATGTGTGCTTAGATTCAGTACTGAAATATTAGCAGTGCAATACACAGTCACGATAAACCCAACTAAAGTTGGCAACACTTGGGCTTTCAGTGATTTTCTCTGTAAATTAAGATTCATTTTTGAGACATATGTGTGCAGGGTTGTAGCTTATGATGCACTCACACTAGATTCTATTGCCTTGTACTCTTTTGTGTGCTTTCGTTCCACTCACGGGGCCCTTACATCATCAGAATGCAACTTTTTGTGTTAAAGAAAAGCGCTCTTGCGCAGCATGATGGAAACGGTTTGAACATTGTGGATTATTCTGGGTGTAGTGATAAGGCCCTCTCACATGCTATACAGATTTATTAATTATAAAACACGTTAATTTTCAGTAAATCGCATTGCATGCATAAAAAAGGTGAGAGTCAGACCCGTTATTAACTCTAATATTGTCCAATGAATTAAAAAGTGCACATGATGGTGTTTGAGTTCAGAGCCCAGGTGTGGTTTGCGGTCACACTGTTCATGAGCCCAAATGATTCGCCATATTGTGGAGAGGAGTTATGGAGGGCAGGGGAGTGGTTTATTATAAACAGAACATTCATAAACAGGTATCAAAACAGTGGACATCATAGAAGCTGCATGCATGTGAATAAAAATAATTTAACAAACGAAATAAAAGTGGCGAGAAGTGTGTAATCTGACATAACTGAGTAAAAATTCACTTTTTAAGTGGCAAATGCACTTTACTAAGTGTAAAAAATATTATGCATTGCAGCTCTTGTAATGAGTACAATTTATTGGAAAAAGTTAAGTACATGTAATGGAGTAAACATAATGCATTACTACTCACCTTTGGCGGGCCCTTGGTTCAGAAAGTGTGTCTAACTGCTTAGCAATGGAAAAACTGACACATGTCACCAAGGGGAAAATAGGAGTTTTTCAAAATATGTTTTATTATTATAAATTTATTAAATATCTTGAAAGACACTGATCAATAGCTTTGCTGAGTACTTGAGTATGTTGTGCTGTATGAAGACACTGTAATGACATTCAGCACAATAATTAAATTAAAATAGTATTTTTAAATGTATGTTTATCTGTAGATCTGTTATATGTTTATATGTAGATCTGTATATAAGTATTTGTGTTGTATTAATTCCGAAAAACCCAATAAATACGTATCAAAAAAGTGGTGCCTGGGACTGAGGGGCCGACCAGGGTGGTGGATAACATGCCCACAGCTCTCCCTTGAGAACCACACCTGCATTACTACGTTTCCTGACTCATTACTGATTTAACTTAAAAAAAAACCCATTTAAGCACAAGTTTATTTGGTTCCGTTCAAAAGATCCTCGCATCCAACCTTTCTGAGATGAGCTCGCAGCAGCACAATGCGCATGCGCTGACGTTGCCACGGTAGCCGACCTGTAACCATGTGACGGAAGCGCGTCCAGCTGGGCTCCTCGTTGGCTTGGCAGTGCGCACCCTGTTTCTCTGTACATCGCTCTCGCCATGGCGGACGGTGAGCGCTCACCATTACTCTCAGATCTCGGTGATGGAGCTATCGGCAGCGGAATCGGCGGCGTTTCTCCTGGACCGAGTCCGTTTTCGCAACCGAACAAACCGCAGAGTGAGTATTGATAGCTAAGCTATTAGTTTCCCCTCAGAGCCAATCCCTCTAGCGGTGCTGTCATAGAAAGGCCCGGGCAGGGCTAGGGGGGGTTTATAAAGAAACGTAGGCCTTTAATTAGATTCATTTTGTGTATTTTTTTTGTTAATTTTTGTTTTTAATAATTAGCAGTTGTGTGTGTGAGCAACTGCAGCGTTTCTTGCACGGTACAGCGGAAGGTAGGTTCGTTTTGAAGCATGCCGGTTGCTCGGATGATTTTGGCTAATCGCTTAAGAGGCTAGCTACTTCCGGATCCGGTGTGTAGCGGATGGGTAATGTCTATCGAGTTGAACAGTTTGGTAAATTAAACGTATGCTCAAAATAGAAATTTGCTTGTACTACATGCGTTAAACGGTGTCAGTACTAGCTACCTAAAGAAATTGCTCAGTTGCACACGGAGTGCTCGGCTGTAAAGCTCTCGCCTGTTTAACAAAGCGACACTGTTCTGTTTACATTGAAGTCACCTCAACTAGAGAACTTTTACAGTAGATTTACACATGATGGCAAAATTCCAACAAATCACACGCTTTAAAATACAAATGGACGCATTTTCTGTTCAACAGTAGGTGACGTTTGAATGCTGGGCCTCATTTAGACTAAAGGTCTCAGTCAGAAAGGAAAGTTGGGTGCAAACAGGGGCGTCATGCAAGCCCAAAATACTAAGTGAGAAAACATGCAATTTTGAGGGGAGGGGAGGGGAGGGGATCAATCTGTCAATTGAATCAATCTGTCAATTGAATCAATCTTTGTAGCTCAGTAGTCTGTATATTTATTTGGAGATTTTCATGTCCGTTGTTTGTGTTATGGTTAATGGATATGACACTCACTTTTGGCCCTAACTGCATGGTACAGACTCTACTCGCCATTGTTGCTTCATCATCAGGTCTGAATTGTAGATGGTAACTGGCACCCCATAATAATTTTGATATCACCCCTGTTGAGGTTCCAATGGCCCTTTTCCACTTCAGGGTACCAGCTTGACTCAATTCTGTTGTTGGTTTTCCACTATCCCCTCGGTTTTGATGGTTGTCATAGTGATGATGCATGAAACTGCCTTGACGCCATCTTCAGTGTGATACACACACAAACCTAATAATCCTCATCAGACACTGAACCAACAAACAAAATTTAAAACTTGTTGGCAGATCATAGCGTTGCTGTATGAGGCAGTGAAATGGTGAACAAACAGCTTCCATGGTGAAGACATGGATTTGCTTCCCCGTTCGTCACATGTTGCTTGGCGAAATTTTTGCAGCAGGTAAATTGTTTAAAATTTGCCCAGCTGTACTGATAATTTGCCTAACCCCCTGCTAATAAAACCATTATTGTTATTCCCATATTACCATTGCTTTCCCGTGCTGCTATTGATATTGCCGTATTGCTGTTGCTTTTGTCTTGTTGCCTTTCTTTTCCCTATTGCTTTTGCTTTTACTGTTTCAGCACCACCGGCACAGTGTGAATGCGGTTGTGGTTTGATTCAGTACTCAGACACCTCGTGGCAGAGTGGAACAACAGTGAAGGAGAGGAGTCCAAGTTCTTTTTTTAATACTTATCCTCTACTACTATAACAATAACTTTAATTGGCCTGTGTGTGCACAAGTGAGAATGAAATAATTTTTTGTGTTGTAAAATAATTTATCTCTCTTATAAAAATGTATTTCTCTTTTATAGCTTGCATAAAGCGGGTGAAATGGAAATGAGAAAAGTGGGCTGCTAGAGGTCTTGCTGCCACAGCCACATGTTACTTTTCTTACTTTTTTGAGGCGCGTAGGGATGGCATCTCTCTCTCTCACACAGAAACAATCGTGCAAACACATGCAGACACGCATACATGCAAACATAGGCCAGTTTACATTTTTGTTGTTGTTGTTGCAGTGAATAAGAAGTATCACAATAGAACTTGAACACCTCTCCTTAACTCTTGTTCTGCTCTGCTGTGGTGCGTCTGTGCCCGATTCAAACCATAATCAAATTAACACTGCACATGCGCAAGTCAGCCATGCTGAAACAGGAAAAGCATTAGCAATATGGCAACAACAATAAAGAAAAGCATTCATTTTCATATTCTTTTATTTTAATTTAAAATTTTATTTTATTTGTTTTTATATATTCTTTTATTTTTGTTATTTTTTTAAATTTATTTTTCTTTTTCCACGTTTATTTTCTTATTCTTTACTGATTCTTTTTTTTTTTTTTCGCATTGCTGTGACTTCATACAAAATATCAATATAGGCTGGCTAATTTGATATGAATAACATGCAGCAGAAAGTTCCTTAAATAAATCTGTGGCTTTTTAAATTCTTTTTTTTAAAAATGTATACAATAATTTTGAATTTGATGCGTGCAAAAAAAAAAAAAGGTTGTGAAAGAGCAACAAAAGAGTGGGAAAGTTGTGGAATGCTCAAAAGGACACATGTTTGGAACATTCTACAGGTAAACTGGGTAATTGGTAGCAGGTGATGGTATCATGATTGGCTATGAAAGGGATATTATTCACAAGCAAGGCTAGGGCAAGGTTCAGGAACACACAAGTTCTCAACGGGGTTGTATATTTTCTTCCTCAAAGGAAGCTGTATGATCAGTGTTTTAGATTTAAAAAACTGATATGTTGATAACTTTCAAGCTAATACTGGTGTATATAACAGTATAATTCATTTAAAGGTGAGAGGTTTTACATTATTTCTGATGCTGTGCACAGCCATGTTGATTTGACATCTTTTCGTAAGGAACTTGGAGTAGAAAAGACTATCCCTATTTACCCCAAGATGTCAGAAAGTACCTCTGTGGTGAATGAAAGATCTTTAGCAAATTATGCAAAGTATGTTGATCCTAAAAATAACCTTTATTCAAAAGAACCATGTTTACTCTATTTGCTATATATGGTGCTGTTACTATTTTTCTGAAGTTCAGTATAATAAATACAAAACTTTATAAGTAAATTGCATAATTCAATTGTGTTGTATAAGAAGAAAAATTGGAATCAAGAATCATTGATAAAGTTGAAATCAATTAGTTTTTTTTTTTCTTCATTTCAATATCACCCATCCCTGCTCTGTACTATGTGAAATATGTTCTAGTAATAGAGTTAAGAGTACAGTAATGGCTACCATGCGGATGTTATACCAGTGTTTTACCCCTTCAGAAGCATTTATATTGAATTAAAAAACAAAACAAAACATATGCACAGCGGTGAATGCTTAATGTCCATGATTCACATTTTACTGTGATATAAATTTTAGGCCATACTGCCCAGGCCTAGTTCACATGCCTCTTAATTTGCTTTTGTGTTGATATCCTCTTGACAAAACGCAGCCTCTGAGATTTTTTACTGGAGTTTCAGAGCCCAAACACTTCTCTGGAAACAGATGCTTCTCTGTAGCGCTTCTGTCTACAAAGTGAAAAGAGCACATTTACGGTCACTTTTTAGTGATTTCTTTAGATTCAGAGTTTTAAATCAAAGCAGCTGTGGCAAAGAGCTTCTTCATTTTTAGGAGATGGATGGTGATCAAACTGTGCCTCACATCCATGTTCAGCTCTGGTGCACGACTTATGGTAAAAACTAATGACACTGAAAAATATGGACAGTATGGCTCAGTGTCCTTACATTCTATAGAAATGAAGCCAAAATTCCTGTGCCATTTTTCAGAGCCAGAGTTTGCTCAGTAGACACATTCTGCTGCTATCCTGAGACTAAGAGCGTTAGTCAATGCACCTAATTTGGTAGGCCTGCTTCTTTATACCAGTACCAAGGTACAGAGCATGTCCATCTGTCAATCACTTCCTTCCCAAGTGTATCTAGGTCTTCTTAAGATATAATGGAATAATGTTTAAAAACTAATTGCTAGGGAAAATTTAGCATAGGGAAAACTAACTCTTTGAATTTGACAGTGTAGATGGAAAGACAGTTTAGATAAGAAAAATGACATGGAAAATAGACTATTTTGTCATTGAAACACATGGGGATGGGTGGTGCTGCACTTTATACTGCAGCCAGCCAGCAGGAATGCCAGGCATCACTTTTAAAAGAACCTACACTGTCTGTTTTTTTTACAGTCATTTTTTAAAACACACTTGCTCTACAGCTCTGTCTGGAGGGGATTCAGTTTATATGGGTTCCTGGGGTAATTTCCTCTTTTACAGGTGCTCCTTTATTTCTCTCATGATCATCAGGTGATTTTTTTGTCAGTTGTCAATGTTTTTCTTCATCTTCCTTTGAGAAAATTGCAGACAGAATTACCTTCTGTTTTCTGTTGTCTTCTGACAATTTTAACCCATCTGGATGCATGTGTTCATGATTTTGTCCATATTTTTACAAACTGTTAAAGTTTGTGCCTGTATTATTATTATTATTATTATTATTATTATTATTATTATTATTAACTGCATAAACAATGCAGTTTACCCACAAATCCAAAAATATTAACATTTACCATAGGACATTCAGTGACCATTTCACTAGATGCTTAAAAATGAAAGCTAGTCAGCTGAAATAAGCAGAAATGGCTAACCAGACGTCTTGTACAAAAACAGATCGAGTCCATTAGATTGTTGAAAATAAGGTGGATGAGAAGTGGAAGTTGATTTGAGCAAAATCTTTTAAATTCTACCAAGGCCAGAGTCCTTCTTTCAGAAGATTTTCTAGGATGCATGTGTGGCCATTACTTTTAAATTCTAAGTTTTAGTGATATTATTAATTTTCTTTGCAGTACTTTTCAAAAACAATAGTGGACAAAGAAGGCCTATGCTACTCACTACAGAGTTCATATTGACACCTTGCTTAAATACGTTTTTCAGGAAACACAAAAAACTTAACCAAAAATTGAACATATGACATTTATTGATAATTTCACTCAAAAAGGATGTAACAAAGGATGACTATTGGGATAGTAGTAACACTGTGTATGAATTATGTAGCTTAAGAGAAATAAATGACTTGGGCAATGTTTTGAACATGCCTTTGTGACTTAAGTATATATGGTAACACTTTATTTGAAGGTGTCTACATAAGAGTGACATGAGACTGTCATGAACATGACATGACGTGTCATGAACATTAATGTCACTTCACTGATGTTTATGACTGTTGTCATTGTCATTCGGTTTTTATGTCTACATCCCAAACAGTGTCAACTTTACATTACGAAAGCCGAATGGCACTTAATGACAACAGTTATGAACATTAAAAAAGTTTCATTAATGTTCATGACATGTCATGTTTATGACAGGCTCATGTCACTCTTATGCAAACACCTTCAAGTAATGTGTTCCCAGTAATGTTTGTGTCAACGATAAAACACTGACAAACTAACTAAACATCAACTCCCTCCAGCTCTTCTTTGCTGGGTTCTTTTCTGATGCCTATGAATGTGGCAAATTGTCTAAGAAGTGATGACACTCCACGGGTATGAGGTGTTTCATTGACTGGAGGTCCTGGAACTTCCTCTCCTTGATTAGCAGAGCTCGTGGAAACATTCTTATCCATTTCATTGGCTCATTTGACACCGTACCCTCTGTGGCAGTTCTGCCCATACAGAGTCCTCTGTAAATGACAGCTTGAAATGGACTTTGCCTTCACTGCTAAACTGAAGAGCCTGCAAGTGATGCACAGTCTGATCTCCAGGTTTTTTGCCTGGTCTGACGCTTGTGAAGTAAGATCCATTCATTTTCAGGAACTCGCCAAGCTTGAGCACCTTCACATGGTAAGGTGATGGCCTGATTCTTGCAGTCTGGAGTATGATGACAGTCTCTCGAGGTGAAGATATCCGTAATCATTTTGCGTTCAGTAGTACTATGCATGCTGTCACATTCCATTTGCGTGTGCCCTGCAACAAGATATTTCTGTGTTATTAGTACCCCATATTTCCTTGCAAGCTCAGAACGCATTCGCCACACGTGCACTGCGGTTCTGATAGCCGCAGCCATCGTTCCACACTATGATTTCTTTGAGTTCTGGATGGTCTTTGATAACACCTTCAAAATGGTGGTATTGAAGGTGTACAAATAACTCACTGCCCAAGGGTAAAGTTCTGGCCCTGCAGTTTTGTTTTGTAGTACATGTTGCTTGGCTTCGGTTTTCGGACACAGCAGTACAGCTTGCAAGTCCATTGTCCAAACAGATGTCTCATTATTCGCAGAATCCTTGTCACGGGATTTCTCTTGCCTCGCTTCATCTTTATTGGTGACGTGCATCATATCCATCCTTAGTGATATTCCCATGCTTGAATGAAACAAACATCACATTGATCCTTTTGTGGAATGAAAACTGAAAAGTTCTCTTCATGGAACACATCTGTGAAATGTTTTATTCCAGTGGCCCTCACTCCAGCAGTTGCAGATGCCTGTTGATATTCAGGATGCAGTTGGGAGATGGTTGTGCCTGGATGAAGGAACTTCTTGTTTTTGTAGGTCTCTGTGCTTCTGCCGTAGTGTGAATCAACAGTGGGCAGGTCCTTCAACCAGTCCTTAAGGAAATCCTTGATGTCAGTTTCAAGCATTGCATGCTTGCCACTCTTAGGTCCAGATTTAGACGGAGACGCTGCCGCTTGGTCATCATGGTTGATGATTTTTTTTTTTTTTTTTTTTTAGCTATTACAATTTGCTAAGTCACATTCTATTTTGACTTGGGCATAATAAATCAGCTTAAGTCACACTCTTGACATAGGCCATTGTCCTAAAGTGGAAGAATCATATTACCTGATCAACTGAGGGTGTAGACTATTTTACCATAGGTGGCCAGCATCATGAGGAGATGATTTAGGCAAAAAAGTCAATTTTGCCAAAAAATGACTTGGGTGATTATTTTAGCAAGGTGACGATATATAACATAAGCTGTGATGGGAGCATATTCTTTATTTTACACTTTAAAAATATAATGCTTACAGCTGACGAGAAATGGATGGCAACTGCTTTAAGCTTATTTAAATGCCCCCGTTATTTACTATTATGGAGTATGGTAGGTGACTGTTAAAAGAGTAAACTGTTGCACAAAATAATATTCTAAAGCATATCCTCAAGTCCACTCGTGGCTTTCACTCAAACCCTTCTGAAAAATTTTACACAGATTCTTGCCATAAAATTGGATGTCAAAGCATTTTTCCACCAAAGTGACACCAAAAGTAAATGTGTCTGTAAATGTTTAACACACTAAATTGCACAAGTGATTTTGGCTGCTTTCATGTACTTTAGCTAAGTTTTGGCTTTCCCCAAGCTAAACTATCGGCTATCATAACTATGAAGTGGATTAAAAGGATTACCAGAGAATCGATTGGTCATGGTATTCATATTAATGTTTTTATGATTACATACAGCTACTTGTGTACACATGAAACAAATATTCCAGAAGGATAAAGTCATGTATCTGGATTTTTGTGTTATTTGTTTATTTTATTTGACAGTCTCATCAACTGCTGGCCAGAATAACCTCTCACACTAATGTGGAAAAAGACATGGCAAGCCTGAAATGAGCATACGGTACACTAGGGGGTAGGGCTGCTCGATATCATATCAGTGATGCATGATAACATTGTTCAGTATTGTGATGACCATATGGCTTGTGATAAATTATCAAATACAGAAGTGTGAATATTAGCTATGCAGTTCCTATCTCTGTCTTCTTTATTAGATTCACTATTAACATCGACCCCAAACATTGAGTAGCCTTTGCTTTGGGGGCTTTTGGGCTTATGACCATTATGAGCATCACTGATATGCACACGTAAAAGGGTACACCCACATGTTCTTCAGTTGATTATTAATTAAGGCACTTCACTACAAGAAAGTTTAATTGCTAAGGCAGTGCTCCAGACTAACTTTTTCCAATGGTAGTACTGGTATTCTTTACAGAAACTTTTAGGAGCACCAGCACAATTTTAATTGCATCACTTAAATAGACATGCAATGCAACACAACATTTTCATGCTACATGTAACCTTTAGCCTCCACCATCTTGGTCAAGACATTTTGGTCAACCTGGCGGAGACCTCGACAGTACAGGTAGTCCTCAAGTTATGATAGTTATAGCGGAACGCGTCCCCATCATAAGTGGAAGTTCTCGTACATCTCGTACACTCGGCTTGTCAGTGATGCCTGCCTGCGAATCTTAGATATTTTCTAAATATTTTTCATATTTAGGGCATCGCAGTCGTCATCGTAACTTCGAAAAATCGTAAGTCGAGCCATTGTAACTAGGGGAGCACCTGTATAAATAATTTATACAGTCAGTAGGAGGAGATAATAACTAAAGATATAAATCTGTACTGTAATGCTGATATCGTGTTTTTTTTGCATAAGATAAAATACAATTTCATAATTATAAGTGAGACAGAATTGCTTAACTTAAAATTTAACACTGTTGTGTGAATGTAGATCGTCACTCTGTAGTAGACTTATTTTAAATAAAAAAAAAGTATCTTAATAAATGTTGCTTTTTTTAATAAATAAATAAAATAATAAATATTGCTCCTTTTTTCCACCTCATCTTCCTGTGTAAAATGTTCGAGCCCAAAATGGTGTGACATTTTGTGGCGTGCGTGTGTGTGTGTGGGAATGTAGGTCAGTGTATGTGCTTGACGTAAACGTGATGTGTGCACAGTTACAATGTGTAGGCCTAATGTTCGAGAGACTGTATCAGACAGTGTTAAAATAAGTGCATTTTTATTCAAGAATATAGCTGGATAAAATATCATTCAAATGACATTGCTGTGAATGCATTCATTTCGTTCACGACTGATATATTTATGCATGTTTTAGTATGTAAAGTGTGGTGTAGACAATGGAAAATAAGTGGAGAATGCATGGCAACCCACGTGGCTGACAAGAGAATGTGCTACACCCCGCGTCTTTATTTGTGCGTCCATATAGTGTTTTCCTTTGCCAGAAAAAGCACACTGTATCTTGTATGCTACAAGCGGGGATCACCTTTTGTTTTGCGAATGAATCACAGCCCCTTAAGTGAAGTCATCCCCTAGTCTGAAATCGCATCTTCTGATCAGGATCAGCTTCTCCTGATGAGCTCAGTGTTGTTCTAAAAGCTGAACAGTTGTCAACAGAAAGCAGAATGTAATAAATATATCCGATCCGACTGCAACAATCTATGTAAACTTGAATATTCAGTTGTAAAAAAATTGTGTTAAAACAAATAATTTTTGTGCGTTGATATAATGATCTTGATGTGACATAAGCATGGTATATGCAGATATGAGGCATGACAACATACTATAGAATGTGTAAGGTTGAAACTTTAGCCATAGTTTTGAGCACACAGCAGACTGAAAAAAGTTATGGTCCAATTACTGTGCCCATGTGCTATGAGATGCCGCAGTGCACTTTTCATGTAAACAGTTCATGTGATTCTAGGCATGTTCTGATGTGATGGGATAAAAGTAGATACACAGATGCAGGTGAATCAATTCCATGGAACAGAAAGACACCGCAATAGCAAACAAGAATAGGTTCATCCTTTTGGAAGCTTTGGCTATCCTGAATGAGATGAATGATTGCAACTCTAAAGGTGGTGAAGTATTTACTTTTGTTGTCGAAGAAGATGAAGAAACGGAAAGAGAGGCGCACTTGGCACATTACATTATATTACATTACATTACAGTCACTTCGCAGACGCTCTTATCCAGAGCGACTTACATTTATTTAATTTATACAAGTGAGCATCTGCGGGTTAAGGGCCTTGCTCAAGGGCCCAGCAGTGGCAGCTTGGCGGTGCCTGGATTTGAACTCCCAACCTTCAGATCAGTAGGCACTGTCTGATGATGAGAATAGCAGCCCTTCCCACAAAAAACGTGTGGAAACTCAAAAGAACAATGCATCTGCATGAAGCATGAAGGCAAAACATGGCCCTGTTTGAGTAAAAGAAGAGTTTGGATGTCTTCCTGCCAGTGAAACAGCTACATGCACATCTTTCAGCAAGAGAGCAGGGCCTACAGAGTACACCAAGGTATCATACAAAGTTCTTATGATTGTCATTTCAGATGACATTTATTGTGTATATTTACCTTTATTCATTTATGTATCTTCCTACAGCTTAGTATTACAAGCCGACTGCAGAGCTTTCTGTGTTTGATCGAAAGAGAGATGCTGATTACCATCAGAGATGGCACGGTCCATGACGGCCGCAGAACAGACCCCTGCTGGGCCCTTTCTGTCTGAGTTGATGGTGTTTATTCTGTTTATGAAAGCAACAAGAAGCTCAGCTGGTGCGGCGGTTGATGCCTGGTCTGAATTGTTTCTGGTGCCGGCAATCAAACATAGGATGGCACATGACCACTATCAATTATGCGGCATTTGCGCTTTGACAACAGGGACACCTGGGCAACGTTTGGTTCAGAACTGTATTTCGAGTTACACCCCAGGACCATGTATTACTGTCATCAACAGCCAAATTTCAACCAAGGTCTGTTGTGCTTTCTTGTAATACATTGCTGCAAAGCTTGAAAATTTGGCATTAAATAATGGATTGCAGCTGATTTGGAGACGAAGTACATATGCAACGCTAGTCCTTACTTAGGAAGGGAAAGGGCCTTGCTTAGAATGCCATCACACAGCTCATGGAACCATTTCATTACAAGGGCATAACAGAATTTCTTCACATCTCTGTCATTGGCTAATAGACTGCAAAAATGCAACACAACTCTGCTTGGCACCATAAATAAAATAACTTAAGAACTTTCACCTCAGGCTAATGATGCAGGAACCAATTCTCCACAAAAGTGTTTAGAACTGGCAGTTTCATTTTGACAATGTATGTGCCCAAAAAGAAGTTGTCTGTCTGTATTCTGAGTACCATGCACCAAAACATGGAGATTGGCAACGATCACAAAAAAAAACACCAAACACAGTCACAGACTACAATTGCATGAAGGTAAGTGAACATACATAATTTTCCGATGCGTACTATACATGTCAATTTAATCAAGATGTAACACATGCCTCTTTTTTTTTTTTTTTTACAGTGTGGCATTGACATCATAGCCCAGATGGTGCGTGCTTATGCTGTGTGAGCAGGTTGCCAGTCAGCATCTTCAACATACTTTACCTGGCACAATGAACATACACGGTCTATAAAAGGCATGTACAAGGTCCACAGACAAGAGTGTTCATGGCTTATCTTGCAGAAGTTGTTCATTGTTGTTTTTTTACATGGGGGAAAAAGCGATGGGGGGAAAAAAGAAAAGAAAACGCATCTTGGACAAGCTTCTGTTCCTCAGCATGCTGTTGAAATGCAAACACAGTGTCAGGTGCTCCTTTACTGTGATAGGAACCACAGTACAGAGTGGTCTGTACAATGTGACATGTACACCTGTCGCAACTGTAGGAAAGAGTGTCCTTTGCTGTGTGGCAACTGTTAATGCTTATGTGGAGTTATAAACTGGAAATGATTGTGTATATTTTGTGAAAGTGTTTATATATTAAATGTGTTCCTTCCAGCCACCACTTGAATGACACTCCCTCTCTCTCTCACCCACATACTCTTAATTTTTATAATGTCTGATGCTTGAAAGTTGCACATTCTGTATAAATTTCTGTCAGCTTGTACTCATGATGGAGCAATTTTATGTACAACATGAAGTGTGTAGTGATGTCTCAAAACACCACACAAGTGCACAAGCATGCATGCACAAGATTTTCTACAAAACTTATATCATAAATACATATATATAGTTGTACACTGTTGTTGTACACTCTGCTGGAGTGCTGACGTCAGCTGAAGATGTGATTTCAGGCTGGGGGACTGTGATTCATTTGCAAAGCAAAAGGTAAATAATGACACTGAAGAGGGGTGGGCAGCTTTGTGTGGTAAGGGGGTTCTTCTAACTTGAAGGGTCAAGTTTCTAGGAATTCTATTAAGTGTTTTTGTTCTCAGTGCTCTGAAATGTAGTAATTAGCCATACAGTTTTTGTGATGCAGTTTTATCAATAGTGCTTTGTTCTTTTACACATGCTGAAGGACCATGGTATGTAGTGAATTCAGAAAATACTCAGACCCCTTTAATTTTTTTCACCATTTGTAATGTTGCAGCCTTATGCTAAAATCATTCAAATTCATTTTTTCCCTCATGAATCTACACTCAGTACCCCATAATGACA
>JAQMCW010135739.1:0-15790 GCA_030068335.1 Chrysichthys cranchii | reverse complement strand
AGAGAGAGAAGTTGTGATCACGTGAGGCTCGGCAGACGAATACTACTCGTATTGCAAAACCTCACTCGTTAACCAAGACAAAATTTATTACAAATTTTTGCTTGTCTTGCGAAAAACTCACAGACCAAGTTACTGGCAATCCAAGGTTCCACTGTATTATATAAGCTTTTTGGCTTTTAAAATTTACCGATTAATAATTTGGTATATGTTAAACATAAACAAAAAAAGCTTTTTTGCTTTTAATTATTTTATGAAGCACTATGGAGACACTAAGCCTCTCAAGTAAACTGCATCAAGTATTGATTTATTGTTCAGACCTTGACTGGGTTGTAATTACCCCATTACTGTGTTTGGCTTCTGTATCACTGTGCTTACAAAAGGTTTTTGATAGCACATCTTAACATTTAAGGTATGCTTACATTTCTCCTGTGCTTTCAAGCAGGGGGTTTAATTTTATGGTTAAAATTCGGTCTGGCACGGTCTCATTTTTCAAAAAAAGTATGATTTTGACAGAGCATAACCACGAAAGCACAAGCGCATTAAAAGTTTTTTTTTTTTTTTTAAATTCAGCTATTTAAAAGGTCCGAAATTTTGTTATTTTAAAAGTCACATTTTATTCATCTGACTGTCCACAAACCACTGTAGGATGTGTATGTTACTGATTAAAGATATATTTTTCTCAAAGTTGTGATCACTTGTGATTTTAGAATTGGGTTCTGGCTTTTATATTTCTTGTAGTTCCACAATAAAGTGAAAAAAGTGTTTGAACAGAAATGGTATTCAATGTATTTGCCAAAATTTTTTTCTCCCTCCCTTTTACATTTTCAAAACATAATGCCATTGTGAGGTTTTTATGTCACAGCCATATAATAAATAGGCCATAATCTTGCTGTTTTATACAAGATTAAATCTGGATGCAGTTACAATGAAACAGCTTCAGTAATGATGAGAGAGAGGAAAGTACGTGTGTAATTCACTGTGTGACTGAAGCAGGACTGGGCAGAGAACAGGAGACAGAAAGCAAGCATTGGGGTAGAACTGAATCCCCAGGTGGGCAGCCTGTCTCTAGGTCAGTGGGTGAAGCAAGGTCAGGAAAGTGATAAGTAACTGCACTGAAGTGGGTTACAGGTTGCAGTGTGATCCTTTAGAGCCCCTGAAGAACAGCTTAGTGCTTCAGATGTGATGAAGTGCCGGGGATTTATTTGGACTAATGTGTCATGTCACATTATTGCTGTTGCTATGCACATAATTCTACAATAATTCTATAACATTTTATATCATATAACTAAAATTTCTAAAAATCAAACAATTTCATTAACTCGATGCTTCATTTCTTAGAATTATTTGAGGTCATGAAAGCATTTTAAATTATTCATATATAAAAAGTGCATTGTCCAAGCAATGCAGTTTAAAATTTGACCATCAGGTTCCATGTTTCCCGCATTTCTCCTGTTTATTGGCAGTAAACTCATTCCACTTACACAGCAGCATTTGCAGCAAGAGCACATTAAATGCCAATCCTCATCTCCTCATCCATTAACACTTTCACTGGATGTGAGTCATGTAAATGGATTTGGAGGAAGAGCAGAGATAGGCAGACATTAATCCTAGGCTCCACTTTTATTTTTAGCCTTGAAAAAGAATGGAAATCATTCTAAGCTTGAGAACTTCACTTTCTGTTCATGATGCCTTCATGAACCACAAGACACACAAGTATGAAGTCAGTCTCCCTCCAAGCCCCTGTTTGTGACATTTCTGAAACACTTGTAATGTCAGAGCTCTGAGCGTGGACCGCTAACCTCTTAGTAACCAGATCTCCTTTGTGCATGTGTCTGAGTAGACAAGGTGCCAGTGGAGGCATGCTTTAAGACAACATGAGTCACAGGTTCATGTGCAAGACCTGTCTGAACACACACATCGCATCACGCCAACGGCTCATACACAAAAACGACCTCAAACCAGTGACATGTCGACTCTGATCTGACACCGAGCCAGCGTTTCAGGCCAACTCTACTCGTATCCTATGGCACCTCTAATCACCATGTGCTGTTCCCATGCACCAGAGCAGGGCGTGTGGTTCTACTGAAAACACCACAGACTCAGGCATGTACAGCATGCAGCATGTGCAGAATGACGAGAAGCTTCACGCGCGCCAGTGTCACTACACTGAATCTGCTCAGAGTGTTAATCATGCTGTTCTTCTGCCCAACAGACCAGGGAAACACTCTGCATGGATTTCATTCAAAACCAACCCCACACAAACCCTTCCATTACACCATGCACTTGTTTGCCATCACTGTGCTCCTGTCAGGTCTACCCCAGGTCTCTTAAACACGTTCTGTACCAGGCCTGTAAGCGCGCGAGAAAAGCCGAGGCCGATTAAGCACTTTAAACCACTGAAATCCTCCACACTGGAACTACCTTCCGTTGCATAATTGTGGTCGCGGAGGAAGCTGCTGTTGATTTTGCGGGCTTCTATTTCCTCATCCATGTATAAGGCGGTGCGGCTGGACACAGAAAGCAGAGAAGCCGGTGTCCATCATCCTCCGCATCCACTCAGATCCGAGGAGTCCGCACGCGCAGCGGCCACATCCACACGGAGCAGAGCGCGCTGATGCTGCTGGGCCACTCACACGCGCGCGCGCGCGCACTCCTTATACAGCAAACGAGCGGGCCGGCTCGCGCGGTCACAGTTTCTGGGTGTGTCCGTGTCGAATAACGAACTGCGACTTCGTGAATGAAGAGAGAGCGGAAGGAGTACTCAGAGCCGCTAACGGCGTCGGGAAAACTCCATGCTGAAGACAGGCGCGTGCCCGAGCCGCATCTGTGTGCAGACAGGAAGAGCAAGGGCGCGCGCTGCTGCAGTAACTCCTTGGCACCCTGCGTTTTTGGCTCCGCCCACTGCCGCGCGCGCGCGCCTCTCTCCTGCAGGATCTTAAGTGCGCGCATGCGGGGTGTCCGAAGTGCTCCCCTGTCCCCCTGTCCCCCTGTCCCCCTGTCCTGTACTGAAGACCAGCGGCTCGCAACTTTACACTGTTTCCGGGTACTTTCATCCCCTCCCCGCTTATCAAGCTCCACTCCCTGCGACTGGAAGCGTATTCCTTTCCGTTTTCCTCATTCTTTCTCCTTCAAGAGAAGGAGCCAGGGGATTATTATGTTTGCTTTGTCTGATTCATGCTTAATACTACATTCCACTGGGGGTTAATTACCAATGGCTCACAAAGGTGTCCAGTTTAGTACAATTTACTCGTCTACTTGTCGTCTCGGGGAGTTTTTCCTTGCCACAGGCTTGCTCAATGGGGATAGGGAGATATATATATATATATACTGTATATATACACACACTTATGGATATGTCTTCTTCGTCTCGTCTTCGTGTTCTGCCACTCAATCCTGGTCAGGGTCGTGGGGGGAAGCTGACATCGGGTGAGAGGCGTGATACGCCCTGGGCACGTCTATGGATATGTTTATTGATTAATAAGTCTTTAATTGGACATTATGTATTGTAAAGCTGCTTTGCGACAATGTCTGTTGTTAAAAGTGCTATACAAATAAAATTGAATTTAATTGAATTAACGTTGGCTACGGTCAGTGTCTGGGTTTGAGGAGTGCATTTGTTAAAATGTCAGAAATGAGTGACTGTGTGGAACAGTAAACAAACTTTTCAGCCCAAATATTCATAATTTTAAATTTGTACATCCTCAGGGACTTGAACACAATATGTCTCAAAAGTGCTGACTTGGAAGGAGGCCGAAAAGTTTAGGGTGCCACTGACTTCCTGACAGTGCCCTAGAATAATGCCCGTAACCACAGGGCCAGTGTCAGAGAAATATTTGGATATTGTCTTTTCTGCTGCCTATTTTGTATTCTTAACTATTCTAATGTATTCCACACCACGGGCCTTCTGAGTAACTCTGCTGAGTGAAACATGTAGTCAAAATGTTTAAAATATTATTTAAAGTGCTTAAAAGTTACACACAACACCAGCCAAAAGTTTGGACACACATAATATAATGGCTTTTCAGGTCTCAAATGCATTAATAAAAGCAAGAAATTCCACTAATTTACACTTGACAGTGCACATCTGCTAACTGAAAAGCATTCCAGGTGACTACCTCATGAAGCTGGTTAAGACAATGCCATCCATAGACTTCCCATGCCATCAGCAGCACATAGCATGTCAAGCGGTCCCCATGGGGCTTGGGTGACGTTTCTGTAGCCGACTGCATTTTACAAGGTGAGGTCAGTAGCCCCACACCCAACCCTCCCCTAACCAGGGGCTTGGGATCACACACACACACACACATGCACACACATGCACACACATGCACACAGAAAGGCTCCCAGAACCCTGGACCTTCTTGCTGTGAGGCCACAGCACTAACCACTACACCCACTGTACTGCCCTAAGATAATGCTAATAACGTGCAAAGCTGTCATCAATGTAAATAAATGGTGGCTATTTTGAAGAATCTATAAGCTCATTTTTTCATGCTTTTGTTTACCACATAATTCCATATGTGCCATATTTGTTATTTTACAGTTTTGATGTCTTCAGTATTGCTTTACAGTGTAGGAAATAGTGCAAATAAAGAAACAATTATGAATGAGCAGGAGTGTCCATACTTTTTAGTATATTACTGGCACATACGACATTCATTGGTCATTGAGGTATAGGTGTACAGGAGTTCCTAATAAAGTGTTTCGTAAGTGTAGTTACACACATAAACACAGCCTCAGACTGCAGACTTTGGTGTGGACAAAGCAATGTCAAGATCACTTATGATCAGACTGTTTTCAGTACCGATGCCTTTGGAGAAAATCAACTGAACCTTACCAGATATACATCCAGTGATGTATGACTCTGCCTTTACAATAAACACCACTATCGTTCCCTTTTGGTTCCGAACTGTGTAATGTCAGACCATAATGAATGTTTGTAGAGTACTTAAAGATCCCCTATGACGGAGACAATTGATTGGAGACAAATGAATGCCCCTCCCTTACCAAGTGTGCAGTAGAAAGTACAGTTGCCTTCAGGTGCCTGTAGTGTATTATCCCTTACTTTTTCTTGTGCTAAATAATAAGTATGATTCCCCATTCTTTAAAATTGGAGTTCCCAAACTTGTTAGGCAGCACCAGGAAACACTAATTCTTCTTTTTCCTTCTTCATTTTCTGCCTTTCTTCTCCTTCCTTCTGGTACTTCCTTCCAGATTTCAGCTGTCACTTGTAAGAACATGAAACATAGAAAGTGCTCTCTCAGGGTCCATTTTGGGCTACTGCCATTGCACAACATGGGGGTTTGATGGAATAGAAATAGAAATAGGAAGAAAATATTGGAAAGGCCTTTACAAAGCCCTGACCTGAATCCCACAGAAAATGCACAAATACACAAAAACACACAAAATAGATCACAATCATGACAGTTCTTTCAGGAGGAATAAGCAAATATTTTGGCAAAGTCTTGTGAGAACTTCATACAAGACTACTTTAAGTCTAACATTTAAGTTAAACAACTAAAAGGCAATGTCACCAAACACTAACAAAGTGTACATAAACTTAAAGTAGGGTTCTGTTTCTAATTTAGTCAAGTCCTAATTAACTAAACACAGGAATGTATTGTAACATCAAATGTGTGGAACTGAAAAAGTTGAAAGTTTCAGGTTTATGAAAACATTTGGTCTCAACTCTGTAATGAAGCCAATTAACATCTCACTTGTGGTGGTAAGACGCCTGGGTAAGGAAAAAATAAAGCCCTACAGAGAAGTGTGCAAAGCCATAATGGACAAAGTGGACCATTCATGTGGCAGCTAATGGATATCACACCTGGGTCCACGTTCCAACACCAACAGGGGAACTTTAGATGGATAGACTGCACCCTCAGACTTCTGAACTATGTCTTGTCCCTGATGTACTTTGTAGCCAGGCCCTACACAAAGCCCCCCATCACAAAGCACATGAAGGACAGGGGCTAGTGACAGGGAGCTTTATTGGAAAAAGCATCACTCACAGCTTGCCAACTACATCAGATCAATGGGTTCTGATGGCAATGTCACAGGATGCAAATTAGGCACAATTAATATGACAGTCCAAAACAATTATAGACTTAAAATGATTATGCCTCACCAAGAGTGGAGTGGAATAGTAGGTCTATACTCTAATTAAGCAACTAAATGAAATGACTACAGAAGCCACTGGTCAAACAGCCTACTTTTCCAACTATACATATGCATCATGCAAAGACAAATTTTCAAATTCTGTGTTTAACATTCATATAATGTCATACCAAAGCAGATTTAGCAAACTCTCTATCTTCAAAATAATATCACGTAAAAATCATGCTACATAATTAGATTTCTGAGGAATAAAATATGACAAGGAGTGCTGTTATAGTAAAATAATCAATTAAGGGGTGGTGTCTGGCACAATAGCGCAGACACATGCGCAGGAAGGAGTCACCAGTATAAAAACCAAATAGATTTACAATAAAACTGAGCAGAGGTTCAAGCAAGCTCAAATCCAAAACAGGCCAAGGTCACCAAGGTACAAACAGAACAAACTAGGCTAGGCTAATAATCAGGAAAACCAAGAAGTCAGAAACAATGTCAAAAACCAGCATGAAAACGAAAGGCTTGTCAATAGTGTGGAATAGTTGGCAAACTAATGCTTCGCAAAGTCTGCATGCATGAATGATTCTATTTAAAGCCTGAGTAATTGGTCTAACTCCGGGACACATGTTGCAGTCCAAGTGATGTGTGAGCACGGTACGAATCCTTGCACATGCACTAGTAACGGAGTGGAGGAAAACCCGGAAGTAGTTGTTAGTGGTGCGGGTCTTCCGGCATGCACTGCTATTGGGAGTGCCTGAAAATGTGTGTGCAGCATGCACGCAGGCAGATCCATAACAGAACACAAAAAAAAGGCCCTACTCCCGGAGGGCCTTTTCCTATCGCATTGGGAGGGCCCCAGACCTGTGGGTTCAGGCCTGGCACTGGACCAAGGTAATCTGAATCTTGGTTTGTCCGTGGACTTCAGCGTGGACTCAGAAACAGCTGTGACCGTAGGCTGTGGCATGTAAGTTGTGGTAGACTATGAACGTGACAGGCTCTGTGAATGTGGCAAGCTCAGTGGCTGGTTCTGTAATAGGCTCTGTGGCTGATTTGGCAAACTTGGTTTACTGGGGTTGACTCTGTAGCTGCCTTTGTGAACATGGCAGGTTCTGCGAATGTGTTACGCTTTGTAGCATGATCTATGAACATCTGTGAGTGTGGTAAGCTCTTGCAGCAGGTTCTGTGAACATAGCAGGTGAGGTCAGGCAACAACTCTGTGAGGTCATACGGCTCTGCGGAGGCTGACACAGGTGACTCTGTGGCTAATGCAGATGACTCTGTGAAGACGTCTTGGCTTCAGGTTCAGGGTCAGGCTGGGCCTTGGCTTCTAGTTCAAGTTCAGGTTCAGGCTGGGCCTTGGCTTTGGGTTCAGGTTCAAGTTCAGGCTGGGCCTTGGCTTTGGGTTCAGGTTCAAGTTCAGGCTGGGCCTTGGCTTGGGGTTCAGGTTCAAGTTCAGGCTGGGCCTTGGCTTCGGGTTCAGGGTCAGGCTGGGCCTTGGCTTCGGGTTCAGGTTCAAGTTCAGGCTGAGCCTTGGCTTCGGGTTCAGGGTCAGGCTGAGCCTTGGCTTCGGGTTCAGGTTCACGTTCAGGCTGGGCCTTGGCTTTGGGTTCAGGTTCAGATTCAGAAGAAGACATAAGAATAACCATGGGGTCATGTGTGGATGAAGATTCATATGAGGACAAAGATTCCAGCTTGGCTGAGGGTTCAAACGTGGATGAGGGGTCACGCTTGGATTCACTCTCAGGCTTATTCTCAGGTACTGCCATAGACATGGTTTCAGGCATGGACAAGGGTTCAAATTTTGACTTAGGTGCCTGCTTTCTTTTCCTTCTTTTCTTGGTTACCTTTGTGGGTTCTGATGTGGCAAATTCCTTCTCGGCTACTAGAGAGGACTCTGGAGCAATCATCTCCATCTCAGCCACTGGAGGAAGCTCTGGAGCGGACACCTCCACCTCAGCCACTGGAGTCAGCGGTCATCTCAGACGGCCACTAGAGGGAGCTCTGGAGCTGCCATCTCCGTCTCGGCCACTGGAGGGCTCTCTGGACTAGGTGCCTCCCTTTTGGCCACTGGTGCGGACTTGTCACTGCAGACCCTGTCGTCAACCTTTGTGGGCCCAGGCCTCCAGTACATCTCTATGGGAATTTCCCCCCACAGCTCCCGATAAATCAATTTCAGCATGTTTCTAAACTTTCAGGATACTGCATACAAGGGTGCTCAACTGTGAGCAGGTACTTGGCCCATATGGGTGCTGGTCACATGAGCCAGCACATCATGCTTCTAACCCAAACACATTTCAGCACTCTGGGCTCCACTAAATCATCATAAAATAGTGTACACCGAAGCAGGAAACCATTAGGGGGAAACTGATAGCCGTCATAGGGAGCTGGGAATTCTGACCCCAGCTTAGAAATAAGCACAGTTGGCATGGCATACCTGTAGCTGCAGTCCTGCTGCATCCTGGTAATGGCGAAGCATTCTGTCACAATGTTGGCGTTTGGGCGGACACATGCGCAGGAAGGAGCCACCAGTATAAAAAGCAAATAGATTCATTATTAATCTGGGCAGAAGTACAAAATCAGCAAGCAAGCTCAAATCCAAAACAGGCCAGGGTCACCGAGGTACAAACAGAACAGACTAGGTTAGGCTAATAATCAGGAAACCAGGAAGTCAGAAACAATGTCAAAAACCAGTATGAATATGACCATGGGAGAAAGGCTCGGCAATGGCGCGGAATAGTCGGCAAACTGAGGCTTCGCAAAGTCATGAATCATTCTATTTAAAGCCTGAGTAATTAGTTCAATACTAGCACACCTTTTGCAGTCCACATGATGCACGAGCATGGTACGAATCCTCACACATGCGCCGGTAAAGGAGTGAAGGAAAACCTGGAAGTAGTTGTTAGCGGGGCACATCCTCCGGCATGCATCGCTATCGAGAGTACCTGAAAACGGTTGCGCTGCATGCGTGCGGGCAGATCCATGATAGTGTGATGGAGACTAATGCAAAGCAGAAGAGATAATATTTTCCTGAAGCTTTTTTTTTTCTTATACCACATCAATTCTCCTATTCCTACAAAGTGCAGTTTTTTATCTTGAAGAATTTCCCTGTGGCAGATAACATAGGAACAGCTTTACCTGATACCACTTATACTGACCTGTGTCATAAATTTTAAATAAAAGACTTCAACAGAGAAACATTAATACGTTTTTCATTGTTACATAACAACTATCATCTAACTTGCAGTAAACCCAATATAATAACTGACTGATTTCCTCTCTTTCCTCAGCTTATTTTACAGTGAATTAAAGCCAGTAAGAAAATTATAAAAAGAATTTTAAGAAATAAATCCAGATATAATGCTTTAGACTCTTGAAGAGAACCTGGTGCATGCAGAGCTTTGTGGACACTGGGTGGGCCAAGGACAGCAAAGCAGTGGGAGCTTTGGCAGGATCAAACCCAAGCAAATTAGAAGAAAGCCTACATGCTGAGCTGCTAGACATTTAAATGAACCTGATTGATGTCATAGCACTAATCAAAAGTAGATTTTACTAAAAACAGAAATTGATAATTTTTAAATAAAAGTACTAAATATCCTTTCTGTGCCCACAGCAAGAATGATAGTTTATAAGTTGTTCACGATTTGGCTTTTTTCAAGCTTACTGCTAGTTGCCATGTAAGCAGTTGCCGCAATTTTTAATGCCTTTTAATCTGCAAGACAAAAGACACATATATCTTATTACTTTTTACACATATGTGACTATACACAATCCTCATTCAGCTTATCAATCTTCCATACACTTGTCTATTGTGCTTAAATTGTTCAATCTTTTTTTACTCAGACCATTAACTTTTTTTTTTTATCTCTTGCATTCACACAGCATGCATTATGTTCATCACACCTTTGACTGTCTAGTCTGCATCCGCTTCATTTTCATGGGTAGCACTCATTATAATCCCCCCTCCTTTTTACTCAATTTCCAAAATAGATGAGTTGGCTCACTTCCTAATAAGACACTGAAGTACAGAGTAGCTGAGAAGTGTGTGTGGTTTTATGTAAAGGGTGGTCTGTTATCAATTATTGTTCATTTGAAAGGTGTCTTCATCTGTGTATCCTATATCAAGATAATAAATAGTGTTGTTCCTATTTAACATCATAACAACACCATTGATTCATGAGATAAAGGAATGATTTGCCATCATAATCTATGAGATGAGATTGTGAGAGTGTGGTATCCCCTCAGTGACCCAATGGATGAGAGAGTGATAAATCAAGCACAAAGGGTCAGTAACACTATTTACACCTTATCTTTTAATAGGCAATTAGTCCAAAAAAAAAGTGCATACCTTATGGTAAGTAAAGTAATATATAAGTAAGTATTATCTTACATGTAATGATTTAATTGTATTGAACTCTAGTCATATAAATATAAGAATGAGACATTTCACACATATTGTATGTAATACAATTTCTACAGTAGCCTATACTTTGTATGCACTGGTTAATGTTTTGTTCAGGTGAATTAATAAATTCCACAAAACCTTCCTTCAGTTACTGAAAACTCCGAATGGTAATATACTAAACTCCAGTGACCTCATCTCACATTGAAAAACACAAACTCCATTTTCCCCAGAAAAGCAGGAAAGCAAGCATTTTTACCATAACCTTTTAATGAGAGTAGAGGAAAGTGAAATAAGATTATTAGATGAATGGTGGATAATATTTGCAGCATACAGTTATAATGCATAACAGCACATTTTGTTATAATACTGTGGAGGCAGGGATGTGGTTGAGCACCAGCTCCTGAATAGGGGCTGGAGCCGTGAGTGGTAAGGACCTACATCTCTGCGGGATTTTTCAAATGAGTGTTCGGTGTTTTTCTGTGAGCAGCAGCAAGGGTATAAATGAGAAAGACAGGAGCCAAGAGAGAGAGCTTAATGGCATAGAGCCATGTGTGTGCATGTGTGTATATCACTGAAAAGTAAAGGAAAAGAAAACAGAAAAATACAGATCTCAGTCCTGCCTCCCATCTCTTTGTATCCATGTGAACTGGTACTATTGTCACTCCTGATGCTGACACCTGGGAAATTGAGGAACATCTGCTATTATGGAGTCCTCACCACTCACCGGGCTTGTCATCAGTTTGTCATCAGGCCCTCCTCGAGCTGCACATGGGACAGAGCAACAATTCCAGGCCCTTCTCAAAGCCCAGGCAGGTGCTACAGAGTTTGGTCTAACCAGCAGGTACCCCAGCAGTAGCCCCGGGAGCTTCCATGGCCATGTCACACATCACACTCTCCAAAATTGGACTGCAGGGCAACCTCAGAACATTTGCTAAGCTCTTCAAGCATGCTGCAGAAGGATGGTACTGGCCAGACTCACAATGGTTTAGCTGCCCAACAGCTCTGTGAAGTTGTTGAAGGTGACTGCTGACAGAGGAACACAGAGCCAAAGACACGTTTGGCCAAGAGGTCCTGAAGCATGCTACCAGAAGGTATGGTGCCACTGTCTAGTGTTTTCATGTTCTTCCCATGTGGTTCCTACGGGTTCTCCGGTTTTCTCCCACAGTCCAAAGACATACACAGTGGGGATTAGGCTAATTGGGTACTCTAAATTGCCCACAGGTGTGAACGTGAGTGTGAATGGTTGTCTGTCTCAGTGTGTTGGCCCTGGAGTGGATTGGCAAACTGCCCAGGGTGTACCCTGCCTCTCACCCGAAGTCAAATGGGATTGGCTCCAGCCTGCCCTGTGACCCTGAACAGAATTAAGTGGCAGAAGATGAGTGAGTGAGTCAATTCCAGCGACGTTCCAACGATTCATGGACAGACTCCTGAGGGCTGAAATTGTTGAGACAGATGGGACTCTGTCAAACCCAAAATTCCATGATCACATGCCGATGATGCAATGCCGAGGAGGCTTGTGAAAACAGCGTGACATGGAACTAACTAGAATGAAGAAGAAGATTTGGATATCACCAGCCTGCTGACTGATCTGATTAAAGGGGAGTGCTTAATTCAGTCCAGTGGATGGACACATGCCAACAGGCATATATTCAGGTAAAAGCTGCATGCTGTGGTGTTCCAGTCTTACATTCTCCTTTGTTTGGCAAATTGATCCATGGAGGGCTGGAGGTTGTGTTGTCCCAGGTGGTGGAGAGAACTCTTGGGGCATGACAATCTGGCCAATCTGACCATCAAATACGCATCCTCACCCTCCACTACTATCTGATGGGATGAGACTTTACTCTCTGTTCGGACCACACCCGGCTCCTGTGGCTCCACCACATGACGGCTGCTAATGTATTGGTATCTGGCACTTCAGTCTTTTAAATTCAAGATGGTCCACAGGCCAGGCGTGCAGATGACTGTGAAGGATAACCCCTCTTTTTCTTTTTCAGAAACTGAAAGTGCTGTTTTGAGCATTTTTAGTTTTTAGTGGCTCATCTTCCATTTTACTGAGGATAAAGAGGCATGGCACGTTTTCAAGTGACGACCCTACTACTAATGCCGCCACAGCTGAATTGTGCAATTTATTTCCGCCAGTTTTACTTCCAACAACAAAAAGAAATGAAAAAAGGAGAGACACTGTTTTGCTCCAGCTCACACACACTCACAGCCGCACTCCCAACCCCAAACAACAACGCCCATTTTCTAGCACACGCCATAATTTTTGTGGTGCTCCTAAGCGAATTGCATAATAGTTGGCAGCTCTGGATATCATTGTGATACCATGTAGGAAGAATAATATTATTACATGCCACAGTAAATTTCAGTGCACAAATGCAGGGAGATTCATGGTGAAGCAATTGGATATTTTACTATGAACCAACACATATTTCATGGATTTCATAACATCTTGTTTTATAACAAAACTAAATCATAAAAAAAACCTAAACAATGCATTAAATGAGTGGATACCTTACCTTATCTCTAGAAATAAACTCACATACACACTCAGCAGGTGGAAAGCATGCTTTGTCTCCCTCTGCTGGCAAACAGTGTGAAACCACAACCCTATATACAGTACTGTGAAGTATAACCCGTAGCTAATCAATACAAATGTTATCAGGCCTTTGTTTAGTTGACTGAGGCAGCACCGTAAGAGCAGTGAGTAGAGTAGCCAAAATTTCCTTCAGTAAAAATACTGTTGTTACATGAAATTTAAAGTAGTCATCCAAATAATTACTTTAGTAAACATAAGGAAATATCTACCAAAAAGACGACTAAAGTTCCTTGGGGGTTCTATAGATGAATAACATTTCTACCTTCATAAACTTTCTCTACTTGGAACCCTTTCTGAAAAAGAAAAATCTGGAAAACCCAACAAAACATTCTTTTTTAAAGAGTGTACTCATTACACAGAATTAGATTTAAATTTGAATTTCAATAGTGCAAAAACAAGAGGTTTCATCTGTGTGCTGTTCCACTCAGTATCAATGACAAACGGAAAGGAGGAAAATGTCACAGCAGTGTGCAGAGGAGATTTCCAATACATAAGGAATAAAACATGTAGGGACATGCTTTATAGAAAAATAATCAGCGACTGGGTGATGTATGCCTCATAGCACCCTAAAGAATGATGTAATATTTTTTATCCATTGGATTTACATTATTTCTTGAACAGCTACAAAACCAGTTAGTTCATGTATGTTATAGCAGCAATAAACAGTTATTCCCTTCAAAAATGCAGTTTGTTACAAAGAAATGGCAAAACACAACATTCTCCAGCCTTAGACTTTATTCCTGACTGTTACAAAGTGTTGACACAAGAGACTCTGAACAGAAATGCCAAATAAATGTCTCCCTACAGGAACCTTCACCATATCAATGACTCACATTTCATCAGTGACTTTAATTTTAAATAAAAAATATTTTAAAGTAAAAAAATACATTTGATTCAGAAATAAATTCCTACATGCACACCAACTTTACACTTTACATAGGCCTTTATTCAATTCTAATATATGCAAAACTACACATATTTCTCTGTTTCTTTTGAATTCATATTTGCATACGATGAATGAAATGATCCTAGCATGCAATTTATAGTCCTGTGCTGCTTTACACTGATAGCAACCAGAATCATGAATTATCATCCAGTCACTGACACAACAGCCTTATGTACTCTGAGGAAGAATAAGAAAAGATCCCTTAATACAAAGCCAGCTGCACACCCACACCCACACACACACCCACACACACACCCACACACACACACCCACACATACCCCCATACACAGGAACACAGCTAAATCCAAGCAGAAGTGAAACAGGGAGACAAAAATAAGACCAAATGGCTTCATCCCCAGCTGTCTGTCACTTCATTGTGCTTAACAGAAATGGTTAATGAATTTAAAAACTGTTCAGGCAAAATATCTTTTGTGATCTAATGACAAATTTCTCAGTCCCTGTTACAGTATTTGTAAATACCTAAGCAGATGAAACAGATGAAACAAGTTTGGATGTAAAAGTGAAGTGTGAAACGGCTGCTCTATGCATAAGTGATATCACATATGTGGGCTGGCATTACTGATTGTGCGGCTTTAAAAACTCAATAAATTAAAATAAATCCCAGTTCTATTTCCTTGGCATTCTGGTCCACCAGGCTGGTTTCCTGCCAGAAGTAGTGGAGTTTTCCCCATTTGCTAGTTTCCTTGCAGAGTCCGAAAAGTAAAGATATTGCCTGGTAACTGAGCCATCAACTGCATTGCCTTTAAAAAATATTCATATTTTACATGCCCCTACCAATTCTAATCTCACAGAGACAGATCAGACAAGTGTTTAGGCAATCACACTTATACAGTACATCTCAAAAAATTTGAATATGGTGAAAAAGTGCAATATTTGTTGTCACTCATTTCAGAAAGTGAAACTCATATATTATATAGATTCATTACACATGTCTAGGATTCATCTGTGTGTAGTGGCTCTTGATGCGCTGACTCCAGCCTCAGTCCACTCCACTTGATTGGCCAGCAAACTCGCCTGACCTGAACCCCACAGAGAATCTATGGCGTATTGTCAAGAGAAAGATGAGACACCAGACCCAGTGACAACAAATATTGCACTTTTTCATGATATTCAAATTTTTTGAGATGTACCTGTACATAGTTTAAACTTACTAGGTACATTCTATTAAAATTAGTGTACAAATAACAAGTATTGTGCGTTCAGTGCAGGCATCAGTATTGAACAATTTGTAATCCAGCTAGAATGTTCTCTCTAATATTAATGGACTGAGAAGAGGAGGATAACAACACAGTGATGGATGACCTAAGGATGCTCTCAATGATGGCTCTGTAAAACTGAACCATTATCAGTTTAGGTACACTTTATGGCCAAAAGCTCATGGACACCTGATCAGCACATCCATGTGTGCTTTTTGAACATTCCATTCCAGATTTCGTCCTCCCTTATAGAAAGGCTTTCCACTAGAATTAGGAACATGACTGTAGGGCGTTGCCTAAAGATTGTTTGCATGTGATGTCAGAAATCTGCATGTTTTCCAGATGAAGGGCAGCCAATATGCTTGTCAATGCTATGCTTGTCACAACCAATATGCAATATGCTGCTAGCTGCCAGAGATGTTCACAAGTCATTTTTTCAAGTCCAAGTCAAGTCTCGAGTCTCAAATGGCTGAAATGAACGTTTTCTCATCAGATGCTATCTGAGATAATACTG
>JAQMCW010135718.1:0-15799 GCA_030068335.1 Chrysichthys cranchii | reverse complement strand
TAGATATTAAAAAGATGCAAGAAGAAAAATTACCTCCCCCTCCACCTATTTGGAGAAAAGTGGAATGTGTTGAGTGTGCATTACCTTAGAGTCTACATAACAAAAGAGTAGATATTAGGCACTTTTGACCAGAGGAACTTTTAGTGGTTCTTAGAACTGTTGGGGGCAGTATGCCCTTTTTTTTGTGTCAGACTGCCAGAACTGAGAATGATTGTAGTACTTAGAACACTATCTTGGGTGGGGTTTTTTTTTAGCTCCTACTTAAGGGTAGGTACTGTCCCAGCACAATATGGACCTTCAGAGATACATTTGTACAGTGAATGTTCCAGATGCAAATGTGGCATGATGCATCACAGAAGGGCCTAGGTATTGAGCCGGTGCAGAACAATAGACCCATCGCATTCACACTCTGACAGACTGCAAATCAAGATATAGCAACACAGAACGTGAAATGCTCGCAATAATTTATGGAATGCTATGTTTCCATACTTACATATATGGAAAGTCATTCACAGTAATAACAGATCGCAAACCACTCGTCACTATCTGCGCAAAACCACTGCATGCAGCACCACCCCAACTCCAGCATATGCTGATTAAGACCCACAGGTACAACTATGAAATCAAATACAGATCTGGACCAGAAATGGTCCTGGCAGACACTCTCAGCCAGTTACCAAACCCTGAAAACAACGGCGACATTGAGCTGGAGCTGGATGAATGCATAGATGGAATTGAAACAGAGTTTGAGGATCCAAAGAGGTACATCATCACCATAATAAACTTTTCTCCTGAAAAACAAGATGCTCTGCATATCCAAACTGCTGAAGAACCAAGGCTCAGGGTGCTGAAAGAATTCATTCATCAGGGATAACCTGAGAGCATAAAGGACCTGCCTAAATACCTGCATCCATACTGGTCTTTCAGAGATGAACTTGCTATGGAATCAGGAGTTATCTTCAAGGGCAGACAGGTACTCATTCCCGACTCCATGACTGAAAACATTCTGATACAACTACACGTAGGCCACCAAGGCATAGAAAAAACACACCAGCTGGCAAAAGACAGTGTCTATTGGACAAAGATGAACGGCGACATTGAAAGACTCTGCAGATCATGCAGTGTATGTGCAGTATGTGAGGCAAACCCAAAAGAAGCTCTCAAACCACATGAAATACTGTCAAAACCATGGCAGTCAATAGCCTCTGACCTTTTCGAAGTCAATGGACATCACTGCATGTTGACTGTAGACAGATACTCAAAATATCCCCTCATAGATGAAATGCACACTCAAGTATCCAGCCATGAAGTTACACAAAAAATGTAGAAATGCATGTCTTTTTGGGTGACCGGATGAAATCTTCAGCAGTAATGGACCACAGTACACGGGACAAGCTTTTAAAGGACTTGTGAAAGAATGGGGAATAAGACACATCATCAGTTCACCCCACTATCCCAAAAGCAATGGATTTATTGAAAGACATGTCCAACACACAAAAGACATTGTGAAGAAAACACAACAGAACAAAGGTGACCTCCACATAGCTTTACTAAAGGAAGAGTGACACCTATTGACAGAAAAATGCCTTCACCTGCAGAACTACTCTTTGGTAAGCCTGTCACCACCCTATTGCTAAGCCAAGAAGACCCAGGTAAAGAGGGACACCGACAGCATCTGCCTCACAGAGCAGCTGTGATGAAGGAACACCATGACTGCAGCTGCCACAGAGAAATTCCTCCACTCCATCCTGGACAGCACATGACCATGTTGAACAAAGAGAGAAAGACATGGCACCCAGCAGTTGTCCTCCAAAATTGCAACAGGCCACAGAGCTACATTGTTCAAACACCAAATGGAAATAATAATAGGTGTTGCAGGAGTTACCTGTGTGAACCATACAACACTCAGATGCAATGGACTGTGAAAAGAATTTGCTTTATGGAGCCACACACACTGGTCAGCAGGGTCACGGTTATCAAACACAGACTGCACCATCCTCTGGACCTGAAACTAAAGCACCAGATCCCATGAGCCCTCAGTCAGACCATACACAATTTGGAAGGGCTGTGGTCAAGCCAGCTCACTACAGGGACTATTCAGAACTCAGAACCTGTTGTTCGTTCCTACTTTCATATGTTTACATGTTGGAAATGTGTTGATGACAGGTAATGCTTAATCTTTTGAAACAAGCACTGGATCCAATATTTGTGTGTGGTTGATACACAATAGGAAATGTATTTCTAGGGGTTGAATGTCTAAGGGTGCTCAAACTAAACAGGGGATATTGTGATGTTATATAGAACTAGATTACTACCCTAGGCGGAGTGATACGTACTGCATGACCAGTGTAGTAATAGGAGTATGTCTGTGTGTATGTAATTCCTCAATAAAATAAAGTAAAGTTACATTGGATTTTATCCTCAAATCCCCATCATTGACTTCAAATAACACTTCAGGCGAGGTCTGTTCTGAGTGGAACCTGTCCTGTTAAACAGCTGAATGGTCTTGGCCACCGTGCTGCAGCTCAGTTTCAGGGTGTTGGCAATCTTCTTATAGCCTAGGCCTTCTTGATGTAGATTTTTACTCCCAAGAGAGTTAAGGCAGTGCTGGAAAATAATGGTGGCCACACAAACTATTGACACTTTGGGAACAACTTAGACATTTTCACTTTTTTTTTTTTAAGTGATTATCACACATGAAACACACCACAGCACAGCATAGGGTGACACAGTGAAATTACTTCTCTGCATTTAACCCATTCACCAGCTGAAGCAGGGAGCAGCCAAACAGCGCATTGCCCAGGGAGCAGTGCTTGGAGACAGTACCTTGCTCAGGGTACCTCAGTGTACCCTGTTGGTCCTGGGCCTTGAACCCACAACTGCTCTGATTGAAGGGCCAATGCCCTGACCACTAGGCTACCACTGACTTACATGCATACTCGCTTTTGTTAGGAGCAGTTTAGACATTAATGGCTGTGTTTAATTATTTTTTTTTATAATTTACACTGTTGTACAAGTTGTGCACTGACTACTTTACATTGTATCAACGTAAAGTCAAAGCACCATCAAGAGCATCCCCTTCCATTGCATTACCATGTGGTATACCAGCTATACAGTGAACTAGCCAAAGGATCTGCACCAAAACAGTTATTTCCCCCCAAACCTCCATCATACCTCCTCTCCATACAAACATTAAAGGACTTATCAAATGCCCTCCTTATCAGAGGGCTCCTCCATAGGCTACCATGCACATACACACACAGCAGTTTCATTGTATTAAAACTATAAAGATTTTGTATCTTTCATGTTACAATAGACATTGTTCTGTACATCATATACGCAATGTCTGATCTTACAATTTGCATTTTGTTTGAATTTATTTTACTTAATTCAGATTATTTGCTGTAAAACAAGACATTGACTGCCATGGAATGTTTTTTCCAACCAACCCAATTAGGCAATTCTAATTAAATGTCTTGTCTGCTCCTCCTCCTCCTCCTCCTCCTCCATTAAAAATCTTAATAGGGAGAGCATGCGACAGCACAAATCTGGCTTTGTGGATCTCTAATAGTGCTTGTTTTGTTACAAATGTGCATACAGGTTCAAAAACTGCTTTGACGGTAATGTCTGTGGGGTTGCAACATGTATTGCTCACAAACAGCAAGTTAACCTCCTCTGCTCTTAACTCTGACCTTCATATGACTGTGGGGAGTGGGTCGTAAAATCTAGTCCTGTTAATTGTATGTAATAAGTGAGCATTCTTTGGATATGGGAGAAATGTAACAACATCATTGATAATAGATAAACATGGGGGTCAGATGCTTATAGCTGTCCTTAGCTGTGAGTAGTTTGATGGATGAGTATTGGTTTCCACAACAGAGTCATAACCATTTGGAGCACAAGGCAAACTAGGATATGCAGAGCTGACTTGTTACATTTTTCAGTCATATTAAGGGTGTTGTGCTCAAGCTCTGTTTTCTGTTTGGGTGTCAAAAAGGGACACAAGTTAACAATACCCTTCATACTATGTTTTGTCCATAGGTTTCATTTCTGCCCATTCAGTAAATGCCTTTGTCAGATAGCTATAATAAACCTTCAAATGATTTCCATATTTATTCTTAATTAGAACAGCACACATTCTCATCGTATCATTATCAAAAGACCCAGTTCTTGGATATGGATGCCACACTAAAGCTCCCCCTGTCTAGCCTGCTAATTTCTTGATATAGTGCAGTATAAATTTACCAAGACAACAAACGTACATCCAATTAAGTGGAGTTTCTTCAGATTTTGGCAGACGGGATGATTAACCGTATACCATGATTAATATTAATCAATTTATTCTCTGTCAGAAGAAAAAGACAAAGTGTGTAATTTGCAATAGTCAATTCTAATAACTACCTCTAGGAAAACATACTACAGAATAATCAATAAACACCCCATGTTTTTGAAGATTCTCAGACCCGGTTGTCTAGCTGTCACAATTTGGGCCATTTGAAATTCACTTAGAATTTGTTTGCCATTTTTCTTGCTTCCTACATATCAACTTCTAGAACTGATTATTCACTTGCTCTTGACAGATGTCACTGTAAAGATATAATTAATGTTATTCACTTCAGCTGTCAGTGGTTTTAATGGTATGGCTGATCAGTGTATGTTCAGTTGGGTACACATGAACACAGAAAGTGTGTAATCAACACTCTGGGTGTTAATTCAGTACTGGGGGATTTACTGTGTAAGCAGTAAGAAAATATAGCTTATATAGAAAATATAAAATAAATAAGTTGTTACTTATTAAATTCCAAAGTTTGTCTTTATTCGTCTTCTTCCGCTTAATCCTGTTCACAGGGTTGCAGGGGGAAGCTGGCACCAATCCCAGCTGACATCGGGTGAGAGGCGGGATACGCCCTGGGCCGGTCACCAATCCACCACAGGGCAACACACAGAGACAGACAAGCATTCACACCTATGGGCAATCTAGAGTCACCAATTAGTCTAATCCCCTCTGTGCATGTCTTTGGACTGTGGGATGAAACCGGAGTACCTGGAGGAAACCCATGCGAACACAGGGAGATCATGCAAACTCCACACAGAAAGGCACCCGTGCCAAACCCGGGGCTTGAACCCAGGACCTTCTTGCTGTGAGGCAACAGTGCTAAACACTCAGCCACTGTGCCGCCCTTCCAAAGTTTGTAAAAAATAAATAAATAAATAAATAAAAACATTAAGTTATTGCCACTGCCCTTTTTTCAGTGCATTAAAAAAATAATCAGAAGTAATAGCAGTAAAAACATATTTGGAAAATAGAACATTTAGTCAATTGTTATTTTGATGAAATAATGTTTTTCCCTTGGGAGAAGTCTTAAGAGAATTGTCAGTAAGGAGGATGACAAGAGTGCTTATAAAACAATCCAAACATCTCTTCATTGGAAGAAACACAAAGACATGAGATGGTATGGCATAATTTACACATTACCTGTTTACTTTTTAAGGACTAATGCTTTGTGCAATAAAATATGCCTCTGAAATCTAAATAATTTTAATTTGTTCAGCATTTAAAGAGATAATCAAAGCTCTAAATAATAATAACTACTACTACTAGTAGTAATGTATCCAGAGGCTTGGTTATTAGGGATAGGGAGTAAATACTTGCTCGTGACAGATGCCACTGTAAAGATATAGTTAATGTTATTCACTTCAGCTGTGCACTTGTAGATATGTTTATAGACTAATAAGCCTTTAATCGGACATTATATATTGTAAAGCTGCTTTGCGACAATGTCTTGTTAAAAGTGCTATACAAATAAAATTGAATTTAATTGAATAGTAGTAGTAGTAGTAATAGTAGTAGTAGTAGAAGTAATTTATTTTACATCAACTGTCTGTTTTTGTACCTGTCATTTATCTTTTTTTTTTCCATATGTGTTTTTGGTTATAGGCAAAGGGTATTAAACAATATCTACGACATATTGCTGTACTCATCAATTAAACCAGCTACTTTTTTCTATTATAGACTCAATACAGAATGGATAATGTCTCCAACAACTTAGTGTTCTCCCTCTCTGGATTAAATGTAACAATGGAAAACAGATATGTTTTTTTCTTATTGATCATATTGGTTTATCATGTTATCCTGGTGTGCAACATTATTGTTATTTTATGCATTGTCTTAGATAAGCAGCTTCATGAGCCTATGTACATATTTTTGTGTAATTTATGTATCAATGCACTTTATGGCACTGCAGGCTTTTACCCTAAATTCATGTATGATGTGCTGACCCAGTTTCATGAAATTTCATATGTCGGATGTCTGCTTCAGGTATTTGTTATTTATTCATCTGCTTTATGTGATGTATCAACTCTGACAGTAATGGCATATGACAGGTATGTCGCCATATGTAAACCACTAGAGTACCACTCTGAAATGAGCAACCAAAATGTTGTAAAATGTATTCTCTTTTGTTGGTTTCCACCAATTATTTGCATGGCTACTGTAGTGTTGTTAGCATCAAGACTAACCCTATGTGGTTCAAATATAGAAAAATTATACTGTGAAACATGGGCAGTTGTTAAACTGGCCTGTACCTCTACAACTGTCAACAATGTGATTGGATATATAATTATTATTGTTTACTTTGGACATGCAGTATTGATTGTTTATTCATACATTCTCTTGATTAGACATTGCACAAAGTCAATGGAGAGCAAATATAGATTTATGCAGACTTGTGTGCCACATCTACTTGCTCTTTTTAATATTGCTGTTGCTTTGTTGTTTGATGTGTTTTACAGTAGGTATGGTTACACAAATTTACCTCAAAGTTTGCGAAATTTCATGGCATTGGATTTCCTGTTTGTACCTCCTGTTTTAAATCCTCTTATTTATGGACTAAAACTGGCCAAAATACGGAAGAAAGTGATAAGAATAATATTCAGGTTCAACATTGCTGATACATAAAGTGAAAATGGTTCAATGGTTTACTGTTGTGTTGTAGGCAAGCCACTGAAACACTTTAATTTTCATTCTTATGTTAATTCTTTCGAACTGGATCACATCTGGGGTGGCACAGTGGTGTGGTGGTTAGCACTGTCACCTCATAGCAAGAAGGTCCTGGGTTCTATCCCCAGGATCAACCTGGGTGCCTTTCTGTGTGGAGTTTGCATGTTCTCCCTGTGTCTGTGTTTCCTCTGGGTACTCCAGTTTCCTCCCACAGTCCAAAAACATGCTCAGAGGGGATTAGGATCATTGGCTAGTGGACCAGTAATACTGGTTTAATTTCGCAACTGCACAGATCATGAATTTTGAATGTGAACTTTTCCAAGTGCTTAAATATGAAATTACCATAAACTATTTTTAGATGTTTAGTATCTTACACATACTAGGCAGCACAATACCATGGCTATCACCCTCTATTATTTAAAAAAACAAGCAAATACAACAAAATAAAATGTACTGCATATCCTACACACATATTTGTAAACTTTGTTTGAAATATTCTTGTAAAAAGTTCACATAATTTAACCAAAAGCTTAAACATGCTATATTAAGACTTTGAATTACACTGTTCTTCATATGTAGAGATTGTTGATGCAGTAGATAAATGATTAAAGAATGCCAAATGATAATAGGACAATAACAGTAAATGGTGTGACTTGAGGTGCCTTTTAAGCAGGACTAATATAGTTAGTGAAATAGAGTGAAAGCCAAAGAGAATAGCATCAGGCCCAATACTTCACCCCACCCTCATTGGGAAGGACTGAACAATAAATGAACCTAATGACTCTAGGGACAGATGTCTTGTCTGTCCTTGGAGCAGCTCTGTGAGAGCAGCCTGCCACTGAACATACTTTTATACTTTTTTTTGTTGCTATAATCATGATGGATGAACAGCATTCAGCCTCTAGCAACATGCTTGTTCAATCCAGGAGAACTCAGAGACATATGGGAAGCAAGGCTGAGGAACAGAAAATATCCCTTTTTTATTCAGGGCACCCACCAGATTCCTCCGGGCAGAGTGAGAAGCAACCAGTGGGTTGATGCAGCAACCAAAAAAAAAGAAAAAAAAAGAAAAGGGAAAATAAGAAAAAAACTTTAGAAAAAGGGACAACATAGAGAAAAACTCAGGTGGTTAACAAAAATGAAATGACATCAATGAGGGCCCAATCCGCTTCATGATAGCGACGTTGATCGGGCAGTCCAGTGCTAGGGGAGCTGGGAGGGTGCTGGGCAGTGGCAGAGGTGCCAGGTGGGGCAGGCAGTTTCTACAGCAATCTCAGGTAGCCACGCTGGGGTTTCACTCTCACAGTGCCGTGTCTGCCTCCCATACGCAAAGCACAAGTGATTAAGTGCAAGTTACTGAGCCATAATCACCCTCTTGGTGCTCTGAGCCCCCTTATAATGTGTCGTATGAAACCCTTCTCCTGGACGGTAGATATTATTATTATTATTATTATTATTATTATTATTATTATTATTATTATGCTATTTTCCAGGAGCAGGGCTGTGGAGCCATTGTTGCTACATTGTATAGCACATTTAAAGGCATCCCCGGCTACTTTGACATGTTGGCCTTATATGATTCATGCTGGCGTCAGTTATAAATACGTAATACCAAAAGAACTCAAATATGTTCGTTTGTAGTAATTTTTATTAAAAAAGGAGAGAATCTGCTCACAGGTAGGTCGCCATTTTTGTTTACGTCACAAAGCATTGTGGGTCAATGAGGTCAAATGGTTGCTAGGATTGCTGTCTCTGTTGATGAAGGCAGTCTCAGCAAAATGAACATGACTTCTGTTCAGCCTTTTCAGTTTGAACCTGAGCGCACTGCAAGTTTGGAGGACAACTCGGCAGACAATACTGGAAATGATGAGCATGAAGATGATCAGAGTGGTGAGGAAGCGAGAGTTGGCCACAACTGATGGTGCCTGTGCAACAACTGCTTGCTAATGTTAACAGAGAGGGAGAGTGTTTGTTGTAAGTGTAATCGGTGGTTTTCTGGCTCTGCGTTGTGATTGCTCATGATGATGGTATAGAAAGGGTGACACCAACACAGATGTTCCTTTTCGCTCATTTACTGAAACAAACAACATACAGTGTACTGCATGAGCTGGTTCTCCCCCTCCAACTCCTCTTCCGCAAGGTTACAGAAACAGGGCCACATACCATACACAGTATACACAGTGTCACCCTATACAGTGTCACCCTTTCTAGTGTCAGTGTCACCAACATAGCAAGGATTGAGGTTTCCACAGCTGGGAAGGTGTCAATGTTTAGAGCCATACATTATCACCTGGATGGTAGTCTGGGGAATTGCTTTGGTGATGGTCAGTGAAATGCTTGTTGGTTCCTGTCACATGCTCCAGACATCAGTGTCTGCTCTCCTATACCTGCACACTACATTGGATCCATTGCTCAACTGCTGGAGATGCTGTGGGTCTGGTATTCCATGGCAACAGGGGATGTTGATAGCTGAGTATGCACTGGAAAGGTGTTAGTTGTGTGGCTGAGTGGCACAGGGAATTTTGTGCATATTCAGCCCAAGGCAAGAAATTATTTTTGTCCTGAGCAGGGTGGTGAGAAACCATAGAGAAGAAATGAGAAAAACACAAAAAAGAAGACCAAAAATATACCAAAAATATCCACAACCAAGGGAAATCTTCACCACTACACAACAAACAGAAAAAAAGCCCCCCAAAAAAACAGTCACTCAGTCCAGACAGGTGTCTGTGACTCTTCAGTCTAACGATGGCACCCAACTGTAGCACAGAGATAATTGTGCTGAATTTCGGAGGAGTTTAGTGTGCCAGAGGCATCTCACTGTCAGTGCAATGCAATTGGCAGGCCAGGGTCAGAATTCTGCTGCCAGATTCTGACATGCACTCCAAACTTCACTCGCTTCTCTTTCTCCATGCGGCTTTTTACACTCTTTTTTACTTTCGCCACCGCTTCTGCTCAAGGGGCTGCCAGTCTAGGCAGATTTACAAACCCCACCTCAGTGGTTTCCAGCAAGGAGTGCGTGCTGCAGATAACAGGGTGGGGGGAGAGGAGGAGTATCTATGGTCATCAAAATGTCCCCCTCTGAGATCCAAGTTGGACTCATCACACCGGGAGACCACATTGGTGTAGGTATGCTGAGTTCCTGCTCGGTGGCTCACCTCAAAGAAGAATCCCTGTAATGACAAAAAGCACCTGGTGATCTTACTATTAGTGTCCCTCTCGATAGCTGCATAGCGACACTCTGCTGGTTTTAGCTTGCAACTGATGTAAAATTATGGAGTGTTCCTCTCCACCAAAGTCTTGGGACAGGATGGACCCTAGCCCCATCTCCGAGGTGTCTGTCTGTACCAGGAAGGGGTGGTCACAATTGGGGGGTTTCACAGTACCGGGGGTGCTGGTGTGGCTTTTCAATCCCTGGAATGCCTCCTATGCTTGCTCCGACAAGCATACCTTCTCGGGCTCACCCTTCCTGTTTAAATCTGAGAGGGGGCAGCTAAAGAGGCCAAGTTAGGTATGAAATGTCTATAATAGCTGGCTAGATGCATGTACTGTGAAATCCCCTGATTTTGACCACCATCTTGAAGGAGTTTGTTAGGAATGTGATAGAGGTGAAAAGAGTGTCACATAGAGTGATGACTCTGAAGCTAGAAATCCATCTAGAGATGTGCAATGTTGTTAGTGGCTAAGCCCCACAGGTAGGATGTGGGCAAGAAGAGAAGGAGAATTTCTGGAGAGAGTTTAATGAGTGATGCAGAGTATCCCAAGGGGTGAGAGACTGGTAATTGGGGCAGACTTCAGTGGACATGCTGGTGCAGACAACAGAGGTGTTGAGGAAGTGATGGGCAGGTTTGGCATCCAGGATAGGAATGCAGAAGGACAAATGGTAGTAGATTTTGCAAAAAGGATGGAAATGGCTGTAGTGAATACTTTCTTCCAGAAGAGATAGGGACACAGTGTGACTTATAAGAGTGGAGGCAGGAGTACACAGGTGGATTACATCTTGTTTAGATGATGTAATCTGAAGGAGATCAGTAACTGCAAAGTAGTGGTAGGGGAAATTGTAGCCAGACAGCATAGGATGGTGGTGTGTAGAATGTGTCTGGTGGTGAGGAAGACGAAGAGGACAAAGGCAGAACAGAGGACGAAATGGTGGAAGCTGAAAGACGATGAGAGCTGTGTGGTTTTTTGAGAAGAGTTGAGACAGACTCTGGGTGGTCAAGAGAAGCTACCACATGATTGGACAACTACAGCTGATGTGATAAGGGAGACAGGGAGGAGAGTACTTGATGTGACATCTGGAAGGAAAGTAGATAAGGAGCTCGGTGGTGGAATGAGATAGTGCAGGTGTGTATACTGAGGAAGAGTGTGTGTGCAGGGGGTGCACAAGGCATGTGTGATGCATCAGTGCAGTAGTTCTGGGGTAGTAGTGCTAAGTAGAGGTCCTTGTGGTCAGTGCATTTGCATGCTACATGCTGCTTATGCTTACCATTCACTGTTTTCAGTTCCTGCCACCAGCTAGCCTGGTTTGCAAGGGCAAAAAGAGGAGCTGAGTGTGTAAGTCTCCTCCTGGTGGTACATAGCCTCTCCACCGCCAAGACTCCTACAGTGCCTCCTTGCAACCACACATGGTAACTGGGCCCTTGCAGTCCCAGGCTGAACTGTAGTGGATTTTGGAGCAGCAGTGGGCCCCAGAGACGTGGTGTACAGGCCCACCATGGGGTGGATATATCCTGATGCCCTCCAACCACTGCCCCAACTATGGGTAAATAGCCCCACTGCCTTGTGGGTTAGCCTATACAGGCATGGCTAAGGGAGCACACTCCGACAGAAAAGCAAAATTCCTCAATGGCAGAACGGGTGGATGATGATGCATCACAATGGCTGGGAAGGTGGATGAAGGCTGCAGCAGTGATGGCTCCCCAGTTGTCTTGAATTCAATGCCACTGGATTCTGACCCAGACCTGCCAAGAACTGTGTGGTGGCTGTCTGTGCAACAGCCTCCCCACGCTAAACAACGCCATGCACAAGGATCCTCCATAAAAGGGAATCCTCCCTACCATCCAGGATCAAATTCCTATGGCGATCAGTAAATGGCGATGGGGCAGGATTGTGTAATCTGGAAGCCCCTACTCATGAAGTGGCACTTAGGCGGTGGGTGCCAGACATAGTCGCTGGGCTCTTGGACCAAGGCAAGAGAGTCCTTCGGCAGCTGCACCCATGAGTGAGCAGTCCTATTTAGGATCCACTCTGCTCACCCCATATGAGGAAGGGGCTAGAAAAGGTGCCCTAAAAATAGTTTGCCTTAAACCACCTGACTGGATTACCACACCCAGAGGGAGCACCATACCGCCATCAGAAACAAAGAAAAATAAACTTTGGAGCCTAGAATGTGCACACACTGATGGTTTGCACCTCCAGCAATAGACCTGAGAGTCAAACTGCTATCATCGCTAGACAACTAGGAAGATGTTGGATTGACATAGCAGCCCTGCCTGAAACCCGACGAGCAGATGAAGGGCAACTGAGGGAGGAGAAGGGAGGCTACACTTTTTCTGGAAGGGAAAACATGCTGATGAGCCTAGGATCCATGGGGTTGGTTTTGCCATAAAGAACCAGCTTGTCAGCCACCTCTCTGAGCTTCCAGTGGGGATCAGCAAGCACCTTATGACCATCCATCTGGTTCTGACCAAAAACCAGATGGTGACTGTAATAAGCACTTATGCTCCTACCTTAGACTCTGAGGTGGAAGAAAAAGAGGCCTTCTATGCCTGCCCAGACCAAATCCTGTCTAAAATCTCCAGGAAGGACAAGATCATCCTCCTCGGAGACTTCAATGCCAGGGTTGGCCGGGATCAACATCTCAGGAAAGGCACTATTGGCAAGGAGGGCATGGGGAATATAAACTCCAATGGAGTGCTGCTTCTAAGTAAATGCACTCAGCATAACCTCAATCACCAACACCCTGTTTCAGCAGAAAAATAAACTCAAGGCATCTTGGAGATATCCCTGCTCCAAGCAATGGCATCTTACTGACTATGTCATTGTAAGAAACAGCGACTGCCGCAACGTGAGCATCACTAGGGCTATGATCAAGTCTGACAGCTGTTGGACAGACCATTGCCTCATCTGATCCACAATGTCCATCAAAGTCAGGAAAACAAGGAGGGTTCAAAAGAAGCAGGCCCAATGAAGGCTGAATCTTGACAGCCTGAATATTACTGCCACCCAGCGGCAACTACAAGACTGTCTTGGGGAAAGCCATCAGCAAGAATTCCCTGATAACATCGAAGAGCACTGGGGCCTTCTGAAATTCACCATCCTTGACTCATGTGTATCCACCTTTGGATATAAGTCTAGAAAACATCAAGACTGATTTGATGAACACGACACAGAGATAGAACATCTAATCTCCAAAAAACAAAAAACCTTCCAGGCCTGGCAAAATTATATAACAAGCAAGGCCAAAAGGGCAGCTCACTCCAGGGCTAAGGCTGAAGTTCAAAGACAGGTGAGAGAGCTAAAGAACATCTGGTGGACTGAAAAGACTCTAGAAGTCCAGAGGCTTACAGACGCTGGTGGCACAAGGGGTTTTTTCAGTGCCACCAGCCCCAGCTACCACAGCTTAAATCCCCTGCACTCAAAGGATGGGCAAATGCTTTTAAAAGACAATTTAGTCATCAATGCATGTTGGAAAGAGCATTTCCAAGAGCTTTTGAACTGTGACAGCTCAGCTGCATCCGATATCATGAGCCAGATCCCCCAAAAACCCATCAGAGAAGACCTGGGGGAACCTCCCACCATAACTGAGGTTGCTAACACCATTAGGAGCCTAAAGAACAACAGGGCCACTGGCCGTGATGGGATCCCCTCAGACATTTTGAAGGAAGGAGGATTAAAGCTCTGGCACCCCATCCATCAGCTGCTTCTCAAGGTCAGGGAAAGAGAGAAACTCCCTTCAGAGCTCCAGTAGGCCCAGATTGTCACCATATTCAAGAAAGGGGACAAAGCTGAATGTGGAAACTATAACATTTCACTCCTGTCAACAACAGGCAAAGTCCTCGCTCGTGTCCTTGCCTGCCGCCTGCTTCCACTGTCTGAAGAATTACTCCCGGAATCAAAATGTGGTTTCCGCCCATTCAGAGGAACAACAGACATGACCTTCACTGCCCGTCAGCTACAAGAAAAATGCAGTGAACAAGGGCTGCCTTTGTACATTGCCTTCATAGATCTGATGAAGACCTTTGACTCTGTTGACTATCAGGCTCTATGGATCATATTTTCAAGGTACAGGTGCCATGATAAATTCATCTGTATACTAAGGCTCCTACATGATGGCATGTCAGCCACAGTGCTCAGCCACAGCAGCTCTGAATATGAGCCTTTCTGTGTAGAGACAGGAGTTAGAGATAGATAGATAGAAATAGATAAAACTTTATTAATCCCTCGGGAAGGTTCCTCTGGTAAATTTGGTAATTTAAGAGTTAAACAGTGCTGCATTATTTCACCCACATTGTTTGCCATTTTCATTGCAACCATACTCCACCTTATTGGCCAAGAACTACCACAGGGAATCTTGATCCTCTATAGAACAGATGGCAGGCTGTGTAATCTTAACAGCTTCAAAGCCAAGAGTAAAATCAGGAGTACCACCATCATGGAACTCCAATAGGCAGATGATAATGCAATTGTATCACACTCTCCAGACAAACTCCAAGGCATTATAAATGCCTTTGCCAAGGCATACAGAGCCCTGGGTTTGGCTTTAAGCATCAAGAAGACACAGGTTCTGTTTCAGCCGTCGCCCAACCAGTCCTTTACTGAGCCCACTGTTAGATTGAAAATCTTGTCCCTGTGCTTCTTTAATTTGTTGTCGAGTTGTTCTTTCTCTCTCAAAGTACAAAACACTACACTGGAAAATGTGGATCATTTCCTCTACCTAGGCAGCCTGCTCTCCTCCAAAGCTGACATAGACTCTAAGGTTAATCATCGTCTGAGCTGTGCCAGTGGAGCCTATGCCAGACTCAGAACAAGAGTCTTTGAAGACAGAGACCTGAATGCCCAAACAAAACTCCTTGTCTATAAAGTTGTAGTCATTTCTTCCCTGCTATATGGAGCTGAAATTTGAACCACGTACAGCAGACACCGAAGAGCTTTGGAACAATTTCAACAAAGGCTAATACGAAAAATCTTAAAGATCAACTGGGAGGACAAATACACCAACATTAGCATTCTGGAAGAGGCAAATATGCCCTGTATCACAACCACCATAATGCAGCACCAACTCCGCTGTCATCCGCATGTCCAGTACTCATCTCCCAAAGCAGATTTTGTACTCCCAGCTAAAAGAAGGTCAGCAAGCCCCCGGTGGACCAAAGAAACATTTCAAAGATAACATCAAGGTAAATTTTAAAAGGTTCAACATAACACTGAGCAACTGGGAGGATCTGGCTAGGGACAGACAATGCTGGAGGAAAGCAGTGCAGAAGGGTGTGGCACATTATGAAGCCGAGCTTTACCCTGCTGCAGAAGCAAAGTGACAACTCTGAAAGGACCTTAAGAAAAAGGCTCCATCACTACTCACCATCTCTACTTTCCCTTGCCCACACTGCACCAAAATATGTGGATCACAGATTGGCCTTTACAGCCACCTGAAGATCCACAAGTAGAAACCCTACAAAAGGACCATCATACTCGTCTTGAGTGACTGCCGATCATGATGATGATGACTGAGGAAGAGGTTAGCTAAGAAGTGGGACACTGAGAGGACTGAAGAGAGTAGACAGGAGTATAGGGAGATGAAGC
>JAQMCW010135711.1:0-11273 GCA_030068335.1 Chrysichthys cranchii | reverse complement strand
CAAGGAAGGCAGTCAGACATATCTTTCAGCACCGCAGAGCGTCCTCGGTTCACATCTTTTGTTAATCGTGCACGGCTAAACGTGTCTCGTGATCGTTCCTGAGTCCTTGGACGCCTAGCGTATTTTCTGTTTGCCCCACAGCACCTCGTTGCTGCCAGCGCCAAACCGGAGGGAAAAGAAATGCTTTAAAATGAGCCTGTTTACCTTCTGCTCCCATCAAGGCCCATTCGAATCCAAGCGCACGGCGCGTTTGGTGTTGGCATTGCTACGCTAATGCTCTAATTAGCGCCTGGCGCGCGTGGGAAGGGGACAGAAATAGAACCGCATTTACACTCGAACTGATGAGATAATTATAACGTTTCCAGAAGAAGTTTGAAATCAGCGCTAATTATTTCGCGACTCCTTGCACGGGTAAAGAGACCCTTCGGCGCTCCCCGAGGTAATCCGCATGCCACAGCTGAGCAGAGCGCACCAAAATTCGTGTCGTGTCACTTTACGTGTTGTTTCATCACCGGCGTGGCGTCTCTTTCAGCGTCATCCTGGGTCCCATGTTCAGTCGCGGGTCCATTAAAAAATAAATAAATAAAATAATAATAATATAAAGGAGCAACCTGTTCCATTTTGTAGTTCCAGATGTGAAATGGAGGCCGCGCCTGCCTACCAAATGAACGCGAACGCATCTTGGGAGCGACGAGAGTTTTTCCTATTCCGGGCATACCGGGCGAAGTGTGGAATGTTAATTGGGCCGCCTGAACCCTGTGTAAATGGGGAAGGTGCCGAGCCCTTCACCTCCTGCGCTGGCCTTCTTTTACTAGCTTCCCAAATCACTCAACTGCCTCTCCTAACACCGGGAAAAGAGAGCATCGGCGAACAAGCAGCAATCCCCCAGGAATAGTGTGAACGAGCCGGTTTCCAGCAAGACACATTGACGTGAGTGCGCTCACGCTGCAGGAATGTGTACGCAGACCTCTCACATCTCGACGGTTCCTGGTTGTAATAAACGTTCTGAAGGACTGGATACATGGTGGTCGTAACTTATTCGGGACCGCTGAACCATGAAGCAGTAATGTGCAGCGGTGCCGGTGGTTCACGAACACAATCCATTCCAAGAAAGTGGTTGTGAACCAATTTGTACGTGACCCAAAGCAATTTTTCCTATAAGAAAGCATTGAAATTCAATTCATTCATTCCCAAGCCTACCAAATAATCATTTTTGTTAATTAATTTTCTGGTTTTTATAGTAAAAACTTTAAAGAAAAACACAATATAGTATTAAAAAACTGCCTTAATAATAAAATAAACCGGTGAACTGAAGTAATAAACAGTACACAGGAGTGTAAAATAAAGTTCTCACTTTACATACCTTTGTAAGGAGGAGTTCGGGTGTGAAGTAATGGAAAAGAGGAAGGGGGGGTTGGGGGCCTGTTGTTTGGACTTTTATGGCTATAAAGCTTTGAGAGTGTGTCTGAACACCGCTAACGGCTGATAGAGACCGATACGTATGCATCGTCTCAGTGTGTGGGGGTTTGGGATGACGTCGTGTTAGGATGGCGTTCAGCAAGGAATCTGTTCGTCCACCAGATTTTATGCACGAACCAATGCAATATTTTTGACACAATTTTTGGGCGCGAACCAAACTGTTGGTCGGCCACAGCGTTCGTGAACCGCAGGCACCACTGTGTGTGCTATAATTTATACGTTACTCTGATCTCATGATACATTTGAATGAAACCAGTGAGACTTCGGCTGACTCCGCAGTAAGCCCAGCTTTACCGTACTCTTACAGTGCCTTTAAATGTGTTACACTGTATATTACTTTAGATGAATCAACACACGGATATATTCACTTGGTAGATCTACAGTACACATCTCAGTGTTTTCAGGAGGAAATTATATACTCATCACACTGAGCTAGATTGGTGCTCACAAAAGACGAACATGGAGGCATCTATGGTTTTGTTTCGTGTTTTTTTTTTTTGTTTGTTTTTTTGTTTGGGGGTTTCCCCCACTTTGTAGGTTATCATGTTACATAAAGGTATGCTCTGACGTCCCACTTCTGATGCTAGTCGATTGCAGCATCAATATGTTTACTTGTGTTTTGTTTTTGTTTTGTTTAAACTATCCTAACTGTGCTACTACAGTTCTTTGTGTGGCGGTACAGCTGGCCCCTTAGGATGCTCTTCTGTGTTTTTCTCCACACTTGGTCGTCCTGGTTCGAATTCCTGTTTCATGCTTGACGCGTCCCAGTTTTGACTAGCAATAATTCCGAATAGTCGTGTTCACCCTGTCTGACTGTGTGAACTCCCCCCCCCACCCCGGTTACTTTTAAAGCATCAGGTAAAATCCCACTCCTCAGCACCAGTGCGTTCAACAATTGAACCAAAGACCAGGTTTTTCTACAAAAAACCAAAAAAAAAACAACCCAAAAGCAAACAGTTTCTTTTGTGATGAAACTTGCGACCGACCTGGTAATTCACTTTATCCTTCAGGAACGACGTGGAAGCTCAGAAGCTGTTTTATTTTCTTCCTCTAACTTCGGATGGAAACGCTGCTTTTTAAAATCTATTTATTTATTTATTTGTTTATTTTTATTAGTTTTTTGTTGTTGTTTGACTTCCATTGTAAGCACTTTATCTCCGAATATGTTCAAGCTTGCACGCTGCACACCTGTTATCCTGTTCTTTGGATTCGTTTTGTCCTTCTAATTCATGAAATCCAGAATGTGCCTATGCAGACACTTTCAAAGTGGAGGGTGCAGGTCTGCGTTTGTCCTCCGGAAAAACTGCTGGCTAGCTAGTTTTGTGGCTTTTCATTAAAAGAAAAAAAACCCCACACTAATAAAAGCTATGGTTATGGAAGTTTGTGCACCGATTTGTAATAAATATATTAGAGGCAAAACTACTACTTCTCCTGCAGTAGTTCATAAACCTCTGCAAAGGGAACGACAATGAGAAGAATAGTTAGAGTAATCCCCCACTATATTGCGGTTCACAGGTCGCGTCCCCGGCTTTTCGCAGACTTCATTTAGAATGTACAGTGGACCCTAAGCTCGCGAACGCATCTGATGGCGAACAAATCGACGTACGAACTGAATTCCCGAACAGATCTTGTACCGACTGACTTACAGGCAGCCAACCCTCACTTCACGCCACAAACGTTCAGTTCCGGTCAAGCACTCGTGGTGTGAACGTGTTCAACGCTTTTTTTCGTTGTTTCTCTGAATTTTTGCTCTATAAGCTTTATTATGGGTCCCACGAAAGTGGAAATGGGAGTGAGAGTAAGAAGCCTAAGCGTATAACAGTTGAAATAAAGGAAGAAATAATCGCAAAGCAAGAACCGCCACCGTCCACCTACGCCAGTAACTACGTCTCCACCGCAAAGGTAACGTGCATTAAAATCATCTGTTTATTTTTCTATAATTTAGGTGATTTTAATTTCATTCTATGTTTTATTGCTACACATAAACCCATAATACACTTTAAAAACATGTTTTGAGAGCTGAAACACATTCATTGTGTTTACATTCATTTCAATGGGAAAAACTGATTCGGGTCACAAACAGAGTCTCAGAACGAATTCCGTTCATGAGCCAAGGTTCCACTGTACCAAAAAAATTGTTTGCGGATTTCCCCGGTATTTCACGGCATCCACGAAACTTCTGGTGAATTGTTTTTATGGATTTTTTGACAGCAGAATTTGTCACACAGCTGTTTCTTGATCCAGTTGCTTATGTCGGTACAGTACCATCTGTTGTTTATGACAACTGTAGTGGTTCTGAAATCCAGTCTTGAGCAAGTGGGTGTTAATTACAGTATTATATAGTATAGAAAAAAGCCTAGGCTAGGCTAGTGTACTACACACATACAGTACTGAAAATATAAGTACAGGCTACGCTAGTATAGTATACAGCACATTACAGTACTCGCTGTAAATGTGGTGTTTCTACGAATTCGACACAAAATTCTCCTCGCTATATGCTCGCAAATGTTTTCTTTGTGTTTACTTGTGTCTTGAATGTGTTTAAAGAGTGTGGGAGGATCATTTAGGGCTTAACCTATTTTTTAAAAAAAAGCGTTTGAGGGTGGTGGCCATGTATTGTGAATTTTTGCAAAAGATGGGGATCTAGTGTATAGTAAAAGACAGAGAGAGAGAGAGTTGTACCTTGAGACTTGACCAGGGTTTTTTTTTTTTTTGAATAATAATGCACCCACCCTCGTGCTTCAGAGTTCAGCGTGGCTTATTTAAATAACTGGACCATGTGGGGGTTCCCATGTTTCTTTTGTTGCACTGTATTAATGTGCCATGGATAGACAGCCTTTCCCTGTCTCTGTCTCTCGGTTGCGCTCCTCCAGCTCGGGTTTCTTCTTCATGCCTTTGTCCCTCCCTCAAGCTCCCGGTGGGAGGGTGTGTGTGTGTGTGTGAGAAGGAGAGCAATTTCCCAGTCCAGTGACTCACTTGTACAGCCCATTGCAATGTGATGCTGGGACCCTCCTAGTGAACCACCCAAGTCGGAAGACTGCGAGAGGAAGCGATGACCTTCCGCTAAGCTCTTCTCTTCTGAGACACTTTCTGAACTTTTGGAAGTTAGGAAGTTCTGAACTCTAATTACACGAAGCCTGGTTTTTAAGTATCTAGAGGGTTTTTTTTGTTTTTTTTAAGGTCGATCGAAATTCCTAAGAAATCCAAATTGATCGCACGTGACGTCAAGAATGAAACCGTACATTACCTTGAGTGTAATATATCTGCTTTGATGCACATGCTGTTTTTAGCGCAGCTTTAACCAGGAAGTTTATTTAATTTAAATCAGTAATTGCACTTTCAGGTGGTTAAAGGCAGCCATCTGGCTGTGACGCACGATAAGTCACAAAAGTGAGTTCGTCCTAGATTTCACTAAATATTAAAGATGTATTTAATATCAAACACGCACTGAGATAACAAGTGCTTCTTTTATTTGCTGGACCGTTTTATCATCATACCGTACTGTACATGGTACTGACGCTAATCTGGCTAATCTCCATCAGATTAGATTTATCATATTTTTCCGAGCCGGCACGTCACAGTGTCACGCTCTCGTCCTGAGCATCTCTTCACCCCAAGTGTGTGTGTCAATGTTACAAAGCAGAATTGAAAGTAGGAGGGAGGATGCAAGGACAAGTATCTACATGTAAACCTACTCAGTTATGCAAGTACATTAGATGAAATCTTTTTAACTGATGAGAAATGAACAATCCCACCACGAATGGACAGTTCGGGACTTCTTTATGGAATATTCATCAACTATTGGGCTAACCTTCTAGACGAGCTTAGAAATGCGGCTTGGTGCCTAACTGACCTTTAATGAACGCTAAAGGAGAATCAGCGATAAATCGGAACTAGCCACAGATGAGGAGTACAAAGATATTGTTGATTTTGATTTATTGAATTTTGTTTGTTTTGTTTGTTTTTAAATTCTCGACTCATAAACGGCGCAAAGCGACGCCTGTGTGAAACTACAGTTCTGAACAAAAATGCTACAAAGAGGGGTTTAAGATTGATCAAAATGTACTTACAGGTTCAACCTTATCTTGAAAAAAAAAAAGGAAAAAAGAAAGAAAGAGAAAAGGAACCCAGCCTTCCCCCAAGTTTTTGACCCAAGGAATAAAATAGACTTGAAATGATTAAACTCTGGAGGAGAAATTGAGCTCCAAAGGTGGCTAAACTGCCCAATTTCCACTGCCCTTAGTGTGTGTGTGTGTGTGTGTGTGTGTGTGTGTGTGTGTGTTAAGTGTTTTAATGTTTTCACGCTCGTGTTATCCGTTATAATGTGGCTCTATAACCCTATCCCGTAAAATGCGCTTCGTTACCATCAGACTTCAGTAGTCCCGATCTTGCAGTCTCTCCAAGAAAGAACCTGTATCTATCCTTATATCTACTGTATTATATACTAACCCTGGTGCCTAACAGTAGCAGTGCAGCTGCATGCACGTCAGGTCTGGATGTACCGTTCCACCCCTTGTAACTACGTGCCATACGCTCCCTCGAGCTGAAGCTGCACGCCGTCAGAGCCTGCATGTTGCACCCGGCAAGGTCGGTTTGCCGAGAAGAACTTGTTTTATCTCTGCAGGAGCACAAACAGCATGTTTATTTTCCTCTCATAATCAGCGGGCGTAATGAATCGACAACGGCAGGCTCGCTCGCTCCAAGACATGACGCGGTGTTTGCCACCAGAGCACGCGTAAATCCTTGTGCATGCTTGGCGCATATCCGTCCGTGTGATATTACGATTTATTTCAGCTCTGATCACGTTTCCAGCATTATAATCGCTCCAACCTGTGGTTTTTATTTTTCCCCAAGACATTTGTTAATTACCCAGTGTTATTTTCCCGTGCGCGACGGACTCCCGAACGCACACCAAGGATAATTCGTGTAACCGCCCTAACCGAGCAGATTGCATCGGAAAGCTTTATTTTTCGCCGCGTTAACTCGTCTGCTCGGCCAATTAGTCAGAGAACACGGCAGCAATCAGCAGTGAAGGTCACTGTAAGGATACCGGCACTTCATTTCTGATTCAATTAGCGTGGCCTTCACAGTGTTCCTTAATAAAATGACAGGTCTGTTTTTTGCTTCATATTGCCGAAGAAGCCCAGTGTCATCAGACCCGTTTGTGTATTTATCCAAGGTTACATTCGGACACGCGCAAAAACAAGTGAGTCAGATCCATCTCTTTAGCTGGGACGCATGCGGGAGCTCTAGGAGATTAGTACGTTCAGGTTTTTTCGCTTTTAATATAAACAGACGTACGAACATATCCTGCTTCATGTCGGTGCTCTGGAATGAAAAGGAACCATAGACATATCAGTTGCACTTTTGGCCTTTGGAGGACTTCTCTCTATCGGTGAAGGAAAACAAGTGTACAGCAATGACGTCTTTTATTAAATCTGCCCCATCGTCCATGAGACATGACATAACGTCATAATTTCATAATGCCATGTTTCTTCATCCGTTCCTCGTTGCAGACGCGATGTTTAGTGCGTCAACATTTCATCTCCAGTGAGGAAGAAATACTGACATCTGCATGTGCACGATTCCAAGACATTCATATGCTGTGTGTGTGTGTGATTCATGTATTGGGTCTGACTGTATCATCAGAGTCTTCTGGGACATGGTGTGCTCTAGTGACAGCGGCTGAGATGCTCAGAAGTCTAGGCACGGTTTGAATGTGTGATGAGCGAGAGAGAGAGACTCTTGGGTGCAGGCAGGTGCTGAAGCTGTGGAATGAGCAAACCGTTCCCTTGTAAATCGCTCAGAGTCGTCTTAGAAGCGTAATGATGTGCTCAAAGCAGCGCTGAGTGTTGGTAAAGGTTGCGTGTGTGTGTGAGAGAAGTTTTCCTTTTCTGTAACTGCTCTGACCTTGTGTTGAGGAGTTCATCCTGGGTCTCGGTCTTCCTCCATGTTTCCTGTAAGTGCTAAAGGTCAAATCGCACAATGTCCTCCTCGAAGTCCCGCCCCCGCCCCTTACGATGAGCGTGTCACAAAACAATCAGGATCCTGCCACCATCACCATATGTGCTCTAATATCCAGCAGCATGGGATGCGGGAGAGTGTAGCATGGTGCAAGGAAGAGAATAAAAACTGCACAGGATGGCGTAGGAAAGCTGAGCGGACTCGACACACAGCCCTGAGGGTCACCGGGGCTGACTGTGCTGCTTCAGGACGCTCTTTTTCCCCCCGACTTTTGCCCAGTATTTTTGAAGACTTCAGAGCGCAGTTTTCCTTTCCGGGTCACTTTCTGTGTCGGGAAGAACATTCTCATGTCCTGCGATACGGCTCGGTGGGTGATTTTGTTGCGTGAGCCTGCCTTTTTTTTTTTTCCTCATGACTTAGCTTGTTGGTCAGTGTTAAGAGTTAAGGGTGCTGTGGGGGAGAGGTGTCGTCATCTCTCAAGACGCACTAAAAACACTATAGGACGTGTTGTTCGGCAAATAATCCACGACAAGGTGGTGTGACTAGGGAAAGAGTTTGATTTCTCTTATACCATGGTTGGTAGTTTGCCCCATGATTACAGGTAATGGTTGCCATGACACTTTCTATGTAACGCTGTGCAACGTCCAGGGAACAAGATACTTCCTGGTCTTACGTTAAAGCAGCAGTAAACTGTCATTCCATCAGCAGCCCGAATTGACCTTTACCGTCTTTAGAAGTTAATAAGACAAAAACAAACGCAGCTCGTCATGGTACCAAGAAACCACTAGGTGTAAACTCCTCTGTCCTGTGACGTCAAGCCCAGCCTCCTCCGTCTTGAAATTGTAAATGTCTTCTAATAGAACTCTCTCTCTCTTTCTCTTGGTATTTCCCTGTTTCTCTTCCTCCGCACAGTAGCACTCGGGTAATTACTGTGAAAAGCACATCTTGCCCCAGTTTAGTGCGAGTTACAGATCTCAGCACTTTCTGTTTGTCTAATCCGGGAGGAGTTTTATCGTCCGAGATCACAGCCGCAACCGGCGCGCCTCGACCCGTAGCAGCTTTTCTTCACTGTGCAGTTTAGTCAATGTTTAGCTTTAATTATGCTCGCAGCGGCTCCTCCACCGGACATCACAAAAAACAAGCCCGAGTGTATTCTGTATAACGAGAAGAACTCGCCTTCAGCGCGTCAAAAATCCCGTCGAGTATCCGCACACGACAGGAGTGACTCGGTTTCCGCACGCCGTTCCAGTGTGTTCATCTTTGCTAGATACAAAGAGGTAAGAAAGTATGAGTCTTTAATATAAGAATAGCAGTTACGATGAGCCGTGTGTCATTTCAATGGCTACTTGTCTGCGTCTCCTTTAAAAGAAGGACAGACATATTAAAGCTATATCTCCCAACCAGGGGCATTTCAGGCAAAATTACTGCTCGGATGTATTAATCCTCCTCCCCTGAGTCATTATTCCGGCAATATCCGAGTGTTTAAAATTCCACCCACAGATAGGTGTTAAAGGCTTCGTGCTAGGTGGTGTAAAGTCTCCTGACACTTTAAACTCGCTGTAACTGGTAACAATGCGCTGTCACTTTTCACATTATAAAAAAGCCCCAATATGTTTTCAACATTCTCGTAAAGAAGAAAAAGAAGAAGGCCCGAGCTATTCACCCTCTTCTGCACACTCGAGCTCACAGCTGCCTGTGATTTAGGCGTTCGGAGGGAGTGGGCATACTCAGTCTTGCTCTGATATCTGTGTGTATCTTGTAACAAGACATGATTCACCATTTCCCAATGATGGGGCGAATTTTTTCTTTTTTTCTTTTTCTTTTTTTTCCTTTTTCTTTTTCTTTTTTTTTGTTTTTTTTGTTTTGTTGTGTTTTTTGATCCCGCCTGTATGGATTTGATCAACAGTCCAACCCGTCCAAGCTCACTCTGGGTTGATCTGAGCGTAATAAATGTCCCTGTCACTTTTGGATGCGTTGGGAACGCGGAGATGACGAATCGCCCAGATCAGTGGAATTAACTGCCAAAGTAAGAAAATTAGACTGGGAGGGGAAAAAAACAAACAAACAAACGAACCAAGGAAAAATAATTTTAAAAAAAACAAGCTCTGAGCAGAATAATAAAAAATCCTCGCAAATCGGGATTGCTTCAAACAGCAGCTCTGATGGTGCGACGTCTGAGTTTAAATCTGATTTCATTACACAGACGTCCCTATTAGTTAGTGGCCTGCAGATGCGTCCGTTCCCTTATCGCTTCATGACTTCCAAGACTCCTCCTCAGCGTGCACCGGTCACTCAGATCACGTGTGGCGGTTCTGATTTTGCGTCACGCTCGTTTACCCCAGGGCCCGTATTAGACGCCTGCCTTCATTGTGGTCACAAATGCACACACGGAAACCTGAATTTATTCTTTAGTCACCTCTTCGGCTCGCATCGCTCACACGTCGATTTGCCGGGGGCTCGTCAATCAGTGCTTTATTGATGCCCAGATCGGATTTTATGCGGATTTTACGGTCCGCGCAGCTCCCTCCGTGTCGCTTCGCAGCGCAGAAGGTGTTTGCTATCGGAGACGGAGCTGTCCTCAGGCATCGTCGCCGACGATGATTAAACGACGGGATAAAACTTGCCGTGTATCAGCGTTCGGGGGGATAAATAAATAAATACATAAATAAAATTGATTACCGTCCTTTCCAAGGCTCCATTTTGAGCGAAGGACATCATTATGACATTCAGTCTGTCTTTTGATGAAGCACACAGATTTAATTAAGGACGTCAGACGTGGCCGTTTTTCTTCTGCGTTTGTTCACGTCGCCGTGGCGCAGAGAGATGAAAAAGCCGGCCAGACTCGGGAGGACGCAACGTCGGCGTAGTTTTGTCAATAAATTTGTTTCAGATCATTTCTTTTTCCTTCTTTTTGGTTTCTGGCAATATTTTCTTGGCACTCAGACTCACGATCCACGCGAGCCTGCAATCCACACTGAGAACACAACCCAGCGCAGAGATCGCATCCCAAATGTCCTCCTGTTCACCTTACGTGCTCACTACATAGTGCAGAATCGCTGCAGGCCCTACATAGTGTAATAGATTTCCATTTGTGCCCTATTAGGTGTGAAAATCTGACTCAAATCTGAAGTCTTTAAATGCCTTTAAAGATCAGTGGGGTTTTTTTGTTTGTTTTTGTTTTTTTTTAAACAAACCAAAAAAAAAAGCCCTAGAAGCACCTTTTTTTACTTGTTTGGCGCGATTAAACTGCCGGGAAAAGAGAGAGAAATTAGAGAGGTTGGTTGGGAAATCTTCCCGTGCTCCTGCTTTGTACCCAGCGTTCCTGAGATAAAGGGCAGATGAACCAAAAATGTGGGAGTTTTTTTTTTTTGTTGTTTTCTTTTTCAGCCCTTCCCAGGCACGCGTTTATCTGTGTCGTAGCTGCGACAGTTATAAATGGAAACGTTCGCCGTCTTTGGCTCCATCTTGTCAGAGAACACGAAGATCGGACTAGCTGAGCCTCAAGATAAAGGAAGCAAAAAAAATAAATAAAAAGAACCGTCAAAAAAGAAAAAAGAATGATCTGTCAGAATCCAATAGCGCTCTAACGTCTTCTGTGTCGGGCCTTGTTTTAATGCCAGCGGTGGTTGTGTAGAGATGTTTTGATCATCAGGAACGTGATTGCTCGGTGTGTAGGAAAAACCCCCAGTGATGAATCATCTTATTATTATTCATGTTAATCCATCTTCTGCGGCTTAATCCTGTTCAGGATCACGGGGGGAAGCTGGAGCCAATCCCAGTTGACTTCGGGTGAGAGGCGGGGTTACACCCTGGGCAGGTCACCAATCCAC
>JAQMCW010135555.1:0-15855 GCA_030068335.1 Chrysichthys cranchii | reverse complement strand
GGGGGGTTAAAATAATGGAAATCCAAGGAAAAACACCACTAAGGTCCATAAAAGTGCTCCCCAAGTACTGTACACATAACGAGCAGCGTAACGACCAACATAAATAGAGAAAACATTGACGTGAAAAACCCCAAATAATCGCTGAAAAAGCAGTATAGCTTCACAGGTCAACCGACGCTTGGAAGCAACTAGTAGCACGCACACCATGGCCACCTAGTGGACAATTGCCAAACTACAGGACTCGGTTTGCAACACCCGGGATTTTTAAACTTTCATACCGGACGTTCTGGCTAACGGATTATATATTCAGACCAGCGGATTTTGCCCGTTGCAGCTGATATCCGTTAATGTGGCGTCCGTAGATAAGAGGATCGACTGTATAATATTATAGAACTTCAATGAGACGTATTAGGTCTTGTTTTCACTTGTTTTATCAGTCAAAAACAGTTCTCCCATAAGTTGTTATTAATAATAGCTAATAATAAAAGTTCATAATTTTTTTTAAAAACACAGCCCGTGTAACCAGTCGGTCAGATGTAAGAATGCAGCGGGACGTCATGTTTAACAGGAAAGGAAAGCCAGGGTGGGGGAGTTGGCATGATCATGATGAGGGTCCTGAGGTAAGAACCGCAAGATGAGGTGTTTGTTTCGAGGTTTTCGAAATGAAAGCTTAAACGTGATGTAGGTATGACTGGAGGCTTTATTACGATTTTTTCCCTTTTGTTATCTGCTAAACTGGGTAATAAACAAAACCAACGATACAGAATGATGACCGGTTAGTGTAAGCAAGTCAGGCAGTGAAGATTTCTGCTTTTGCGTCAAAAACAAAAGAAAAGCGTCGTGATCCAGCACCGTTGCTCTCGCACCCATTTCAGCACAGTGAACAAAAGGCACGGAGCCGAGGTAGCCGCGTTCAGGAGTCGATCACCATTCCTGACCACGTCTCATGCTTCGTCCCAGGCGCCAGGTGAGTGATGGTCACTTCCACGGCTTGAACCTTCTCGTATTTGGGCGGGATGGAGCACATTTTATAGCTCACCTCATCCCCTTCGACGGGGACGTACTCTCCCTCGATGCTGCAGGAGAGAAACACAGATAAAATACGGAGGTTTTTTTTTTTTAATCCAAAAAGGTAAATTCCTTAATGTTGTATGAATGAACCTTTATGTGACGTATGTGCAGAAAGAACATTCCTGAGAACTACACTGGTGGTGTGTTGCGTTGTGCTTTTTTTTTCTCCTGTAAAACACTGGGACGGTACGTTTCTAAACTCCTTACCGAGTGACGGTTCAAAGGAACGCCAAGACTCGGTTCATTTACCAAATTTTAAAGGCACTGACGGGAAATTCTGGGTACCGTAAGACGACCTCAGGGTGGGGATGGGATGATGACCCAGTAGGTCGGTCTCTGTTTAGACGGACACTAACCCCCCCCCCCATGACTGAGATAAGATCAGGTCGCTGCCTTCCTGTCTAAACACCAGGAATGCTCAGGAGATTCCCCCACCATGGAGTTCTGTGGTTCTCCAGTACTTTCTCCTGCTGAACGATCTCCATGTGAATCAGGATGGGTTTTTTTTTTTTTTGTTTTTGTTTTTGTTTTTTTGAGCTTTCTGGTACTTGTTCTGCTCAAAGGCTTTGAAAAAAACAAAAACAAAAAACACCCAGCTGTAATTGCACATTCATTCCTCTTGTGCGTCACAAGCCCATTTTTCTCTTCACACGGTTCCTGAACCATGTTTTGCCGCACCAACAAGCCGTCCACGTCATCTGATTTTCCGTTGTCGAGGCAAAAGCTAGAAGACGGAGCGTCCTTGATTATACCAACGTGCACAATGGGAGGCTTCTTTGTACCGTGTACCTTTTGGTCTGCCTTTCTCCCACACACACACAAACACACACACACCCCCCACAGTGATGAACGTCTTCTCTGTACAGACATCTGCTTTGTCCTGCTGCGTTCACGGGCGCGTCTCTCACTTCAGCGTTCTGTAGTACTTCATTTCCACCCCTGGTTCCTACACGCCGCCTTCACTTTATTAGGAACACCTGTACGTTCATGCGGTTATCCAAGCTGCTGAGCGTGATCGGCTGAATAGATTAGTGCATAAATATACAGGTGTTCCTAATAAAGTGGAGGGGGAGTGTATATTACGTCCTGTGCTAAAGTGTTGTAATGTTATGGGGGTTTTTTTTTAAAGCATCAAATGGTGTTAAATTTAACTCAACCCTAGTGTGCGTGTGTGTGTGAATGCTTGCTCTGACTCACTCTGAGATATGCACGAAGATATCAGCACCTCCGTCCGACGGCGTGATGAAGCCGTGACCTTTGGACCGAGAGAAGCACTTGCAGACCCCGGTGAAGACCGGCCCCGCGGCCGCCCGAACAGTCCTGCAAGCGGGGACAAAAAACAAACAGGGTATTTCTTTCTTTCTTTGCTTCTGAATAGATTTAACGAGACGTGACGCTCAAACGATAAAGCCGGAGAAACCGTGTACGGCTGTGAGTTAAAGCGTTTTAACATGACGCGGTTGCACAGTGGGAGAAGGTTTTCGTTCATGTTGAAGGTTTTGAACTCCATTTCATACAGGAAGCTTTTCGAGAAACGTTTTTGTTTTGTTGGCTTTTTGGAGAAATGACACTTTTGTCCTGTTTGCTCACAAGACAAAACCAACATAAACGCCGTCTTTACACAAGTCCTCGACTTCACTGTAAAACCTGATCAGGGACATGATTTGGCTTTTTTTGTCTCATCATTAACAAGCGATTCAGAGACACGAGACGCTGTTTGACACGTGCAGGATGGAGCTCGTGTCGATTCCTGGGATATGTTCACGATAAACCGAGGCCTTAACTACAGCGTCTCCGTGTTTGTTTATGTGGTTTACTGGAGCAAAACGAACTTTAGACCCTACTGTACGTTAAATTAGCGCACGTGGTGTGGACACGCCTGACTGGAGTGGGATGACACAAAGACTCGATCGCATTTCATTTAATTTCAGGGTTTCTGGTATTTGAATATCTGAAGGGAAAATGTAACACCTGAACCTCAAAATATGAAATCATTATTTTCTGCAATAAATCAATAAACAAGCAAAGAACTGTGGATACGTCTGGGCTTTTTGTTCCAAGGAGAATTGAAATATAAGGTAAAAATAAATAAATCAATTGATTGGGATTTTAAGCAGCGTACGCTGGATGATGTTCTGAAAATCAGGAGGTTCACTTCTCCTCTCCTCTGCCCTCGGCTCCAAAACAGAGTTCCGACTTTTTATGTTTATGAACAGTAAGTTTGGGACGACGTTACGCTGCCATGAACGTAGTAACGATTACGCCGACTAGGCGGACTCCCCACACCTTCCGACTTTAATACGCTTTGCGCAGGAGCCCCGCTGTTTAACAAACATCTTTCCATCTCCCGCTAAAACCAGGACATGACCCAGGAACCTGAAGTGGTCTGATCTGCAGATGTATTAGAATCTACAATATCAACTGACACAGGAAGCTCCGCCCCCTCGCCTTTTTTTTTTTTTTTTAAAGCTACTTAGCTAAAGTCTCATAACTCCAAGGAGCCGGACTCAGTGGGCGTGTACTTACGCGGAGACGGTGCGGGTGCGGCGGGTGGGCAGCGGGCTGGGGATCAGGTGCCCCCTCCTGGGCGAAGGTGAGCGGGCTCTCTGGCGGCACGGAGGCGGACACAGGGCGCCAGGCGAGACGGGGGAGGTAGGGGACAGCGGAGGGGGCGTCGACGGGGCAGCCTGCACCGGAGACGAGGCCTCGGCGGACATGGTGTGTGCAGGACGCTGCAGCTCTGCCAGCAAACACGTGGAACTGTGGGAGGGAAAAACAAACCCAAAGAGCTCAGTACGACTGAAGTGTGTCACTCTTACAGCACACACACACACACACTGCTAACTCTCAAGCACAACTTGGTTAGTACTCACATACAGGATTAAGTTGCCTAAAACACACACACCAGCTGGAGCTAAGAAAGGTCACATAACACATCAGGATGCACATCAGGCCTGGATCGGTTACTTGGCGACGATTTTCTACGTGAAAGCAGACGACGTGCCATGGCTAACGCTAGGTCTAGCTAGTGGGGCTTGACACAAGGTGGTCGAGATGAACTCACAAACTTTAAAGTAAACGCAGGAACGTTTATCTTCCTAGTTGTTGCAAAATCTGGTGCTCGCATCCAGGTAAACATTACAGCGGTTTCTCTTTACAGGAATAAAACAGCAGCTCGGCCGAAACCGGTCTGTTCACTAACCAGCGACGAGCCCTACGCTGTAATTAAACCGCCCTGCGAACAACACGGTGTTTAAAACACCTCGAAGGCGTGTCTACGTCTCATAATGTGAAGTTCAAATAGTTACTCATTATTCTCCATTATGTGTGTTCAGAATAAACTGCTGCGGAGCATGCTGTTCCAGGAAAATCATCAGCGATGGGGAACACACACACACACACACACACACACCTGCGGAGCCCCTGGCTCCAACACTCCTCCTGTACAGGTGTATTACCTGCGCTGATCAGCAGCGGTCAGGAGCGTGAGAGACAGCTCTGCACTCGTACAGGCTTCTGTTTAAAGAGTCATCTTTATACACGCGCATCTCTGCGTGCACGTGAAGTCAAGATAAGGGGTTTTTTGTTTTGTTTTATTTTTTTAAATGTATTCTGAAATAATAAAGGGAAGAAATATTTGGCATTTAACATTTCAAATATAAAATCTGCTCCTGTTTTGTCTGGATAAAGGTCCGTGTGTAAAACTTTTTCGCTTTTCAAACGATGAACAGAAAACCAAAAATCACACAAAAGTCTATAAAAAGTCAGGGGCGTGTCATTAGGGGACAGGTTACTGTCCACTGTAGGACGCAGACGCTCCTCCTTCCACCATGACCCCCGTTCCTGAACTCGCCTGAGCGACTCATCTGTCCGTCATGGAGGTGGAAGATGTCTTGCAGTGGACACTGGACCCTCCCGAGACTCTGTCCACGACCCGAATCAGTGTTTCCCATTGAAATGAATGTAAATCAGCCTCAAAACATGTTTTTAAAGTGTTTTATGGGTTTGTGTGTGGCCATAAAACATGGAATAAAATTAAAAATCACCGCAATTATAGAAAAATCGGTTAGACACACGACACGGCCCCGAAGAAACGTTTCCGTTTCAGAGCCCTGACTTTCTCATCACGCAACACGAGCTTTGTTCTGAAGCGATTAAGAAACATACGACTGTTTGTTTGCAGGTGAGCTCGGGTGTTCCGCTGTAGCGTCCAAGACGTTTTCACAAAACGTCCCGAGAGCTTTGAGAACGTTGACGCTTCAAGAAACTGATGGAGAATAAGAAAACTGAAATATTCTTGCTTTGAAGCGTGACGCTATTTTCTCTGATCATCATGACCGGCCTACGTGATATAAAAATATAAAAATGTTTATTTATTTATTTAAACATATTCACGCCCCTGGGCGTATTCTGAGCGAGCTCTGGAGCCGTCTTTCCCTCAGCACTTCCCTGAGCCCTGACCACCATGCTGGAACATCTGAAATCACCAAACTGACCGCACCGAGGAGGTAACCCGGCGCCAGCACGCCTCCACACGAACCCTGATGACGTGACCTGCCTGCCTTTGTCGTCCTGACAGCCGCTCCACTCATCTCCAGCTTCTTCGCAGAAATATGTAAGAGCAGAGGTGAATCCAGAGCAGGGCGGAGGACAGTAATAACATAACTCGCCCCCGGGGGGTTGGACGCCACGTCCACACTGTGCCCGAGTCCTGTTTTTCCACATTTATTACAATCCCCTAATAAACAGCCAACGGATCTGGTGCCAGCGGCCGCCGGCGGACTCTTCTGTTTCCTGCTCTGACTTTATCTCCCCGTGCAGCACGCCTCATTAACGGCTCATTTAGAGCCGGCTGAAGCCTGCCAAAGTTATTACGCAGCAAAGGGTTCTTAGTCTCCTGCCGTGCCCGGGGGGCAAGAATTCAGGAGTTTAATAACGTCGTGAAAAGGAGTCATTTATATAACTGATCAAATTTATGACTCGTTCTAATTTCTCCTTCATCCCGGTTCGCAAAATACATTAACGGGGACGGCGTGATACCGAAACGTTGGAAACGTTTCCAGTTCCATAGGCGTAATTTATTTTTACGAATCCAGCTGTTCCAGACCATTCGCTCGATTTGACCCGTTTATTTGTTCAGCCGAGATTGACTCGATGCTGATTAACCTGGAGGCAATTCCAGGCGAGTTCGGATGGCGAGAGAGGGGCGGGGTTACACCCTGGGCGGGTCACCAATCCGGCGCAGGGCGACACCCAGAGACGGACAACCGTTCAAACTCACATTCACACCTACGACCAATTTAGAGTCGCCAATTAGCCTAATCCCCTCTGTGCATGTCTTTGGACTGTGGGAGGAAACCGGAGAACCCGGAGGAAACCCACACGGACACAGGGAGAACATGCAAACTCCACACAGGAAGAAAGGCGCCCAGGGCGACCCCGGGGATCGAACCCAGGACCTTCTTGCTGTGAGGTGACCGTGCTAACCACCATGAGACGTCTTCACTCGTTCTAGTGTCGTGTTAGAGCGACTCGAGTGTTATCTCTCCAGCAGGTGGATGATTTTTTACCCAAAGACTTTGTCCACTATTGGGTTTATAAAAAAGAAAAAAAGAAAAAAAAACCCCAAAGTGTGTCCTCTCCCTCTCTTCGCTCGTCGTTTCTTCGGAGTGGATTTTAAATCATCTTTAGAGATGAGATGGCGGACTTTGATCCCTTTCCGGGTCACGAGCTTAAAGATGAAGAAGGATCCAGGAATCAATCAAGGAATCCCGAAAGTTTTGGGACGGATCTTGGGATCCAAGTGTTTCCGAATTCAAAATCCTAAATTTATGACTTTGTCGTTCAAACCGTCATGAAAAAGATCACAAAATATCACTCTGGATCATTTCTTTGGTGAAAAAGTGGGCAGGTGATCATGCGAGAACTTGGACCCAAATAACCTACAAAGCCAGCGCCGGGGTCTTTATTGCCATGGCAACGCTGTAGTCCAGGACACCCTGCGAGAATGGCTCCTTTATACCTTCAGATTACTCCATTCAGTCCAATTACCGTTCAGTTCGCTTTCAGGATCTGAATAAAGGGTTCGTAAACCGGAGATGCGGTCTGCTCCAATTACAGGTCATCAGCCCCTGTGCAGCGTTTCCCTTTCCTCTGCCTCCGAGTGCGAAATGAGCTCACCGTGACCTCGTCCTGGCACACGGGTCAAAAAAAAAAAAAAAAAACCCCAACAAAAACAGTCAGGTTACACGCCGCGTGATCAGATTTCAGGGGAAAGTCGTGGCTTCAGGACTTTAGCTTTGAGGTTTAGTTTCCCCGTGCAGGTTTTAAACAGATTCCTAAAAGCTAAACAGTTTCCATCCAGTGGCAGGCTTCTATAAAACGCCTCAGATTCACTCCTTTTATAGCTGATCATGTTACAGACCTGATCTCAATAAACTTCATTAGCTGCTAGATGTTCTCCCAGATGAATCTTCTTAAACTTTCCTGCCTTTTCAGCCATTGTCAACTTTTCTGGGACCTGTTGCAGGCATCACATTTGAAATGTGCAAGTTCGTGACCTCTAAAGGGTTAAGAGTAAACTCCAGCGTGACGTCAGACGTAACCAGCCAGCTACATGTTTACTACGCTTAGCTAGTCAGCTGGTCAATATTTACCTTTTTAGTTTTTTTTTTCAGCGGGATCAGAGCGGTCAGATTCCTAAACTGCTCGCCATCGAATGCTCACCTCCACCCCGTTTCTCACGAGCACCTTGGCGGGAAATGAGTGCGTGCTCGCGTGCGGATGTTTGTGTGACTTGTGCGTGCACGTGTTGTTGAGCTGCCTTCGCCGAAAGTTTTGGAACGCCACAACTCCACACAGAAGTGTGAAAACGCTTCAGTCATCAAACACCACCGAGAAAAACGCTGAAATTCCTGAGTATTCCCGGGTCGTTCATCACACCACCAGCACCACCGCTGTTGGGGGGGGGGGGGGGGGTGTGTTTACGCTGGGGGCATAACACTGAGGGCATAACACTGAATACACACATACACACACAGCTAGCTAGCTAAACATCCAACAAGGTAGCTCAAGCGACATGATTCGAAGGTTGCCTAGAAACAACGTTGTCTGGATTTTGACCAGTTTTGCATCACACTTACAGCCATTAAAATAATAATAATAATAATAATAATAATAATATCTTGATCCTTTTTTTTGGTTGCTTTGAAGAGAACCAGAACTCCCACTCGATCTGAACGCTGCACACGTTCCAGCGTTGTTTAGACCTACAGGTGCTCCCCCAGTTACAATGGCCCGAATTATGATTTTTTGACATTACGATGATGATTGTGATCCGCTAAAGATTTTAAAATACTTAGAAAATGTTTTGAAGTTCACAGGCAGGCATCGTAACAGTGTATGACGTACGCAGATGTTCAGACGACGCCCAGAAATGCCACACACTCTCCTATAACTCAGAGTTTCCTTGTGTATCAGTGTACAGTGCGTTACCTCAGGTTTTTTTGTGATTATTAACAGAACAGCATCAGCGGCGCCTGTCTGTAGACGTAGCTCAGTATTTGTGTAGCGGGGTGTGGCGGCTGGACGGAGCTCAGAGACACGGTGCTGCTGCATACATCATGTTTGTGGACCTCTCTGGCAAACTCTCTCTTTTGACAGAAATGTGATTTAAATGAAATCTTGCTTAAAGGTTAACTCAGTGCACAGCATCAATATCGGTCTCCGTGTTAGCAAAACAGAGCACATAAAGAGCTCGTAGCAGCGTGGAGCACGATACAAAACTCTATAAAATAAATATTAAAACAACTGAACTTCAACTGATAACATAACACCACAACAGGACTACACAATCACTCATTTTACCATATTAAAACTTTACAATTCATTTTCAGGACGAGCAGCATTAACCACTCCCCTCTGCCTCAACCAGGAAGTAAACAATGGGGTAAAGATGGCAGTCTTAAAGCGACAGTACCCAGAATACACACGCTTCCAAATTGCACTTTTTTTTTTTCTTAAATGGGACTGTGGTCTGAACACAAATATTTTAACTAATCAAATAAAAGAACATTTGAGATGTTGAAGTTTCAAACAAACAGGAAAAACAATAAATTACAAACAGAGAATTTCAACCTGGTTACCTAAGCTAGGCTAAGCTAGGCGGAGATACCCCTAACGTAGTGGTTCAATACAGTTATTCGACTTATGATATTTTCGACTTGCCCACCGTAAGTGTGGCCGAACGCATCTCCATCGTAACTTGAGGACTACCTGTCCTTACCTTTAACCCCGACTCCCCTACGTGAGATTTCGCTTGCAAACTTACGAGCATTTATACAGCCTGGCCTTACTTCTGTGGTATTTAAACAGCCCCTCTGGCGTGCAGCCCGCCGCAATGAGGTCATCACGGTTCGCCTCCATGGAATTTTCCGCTCCTTCACATATCTAACCTTTAACCTCCAAAGTCTGTCTCTGAGGGAAGATAATTCTGCTTTCCCTGCAAGTCACACCCCGACACAATAGGGGCCCTAAATCATGGCGTCATCACGCCGCACAGCACACACACACACACACACACACACATCCAATGAGGCAAGACCCATTTCAAAACAAACCCGGAATGTCGGAACGCTTTAACGCGACTCGCGCCGCCCATCCCCATGCAAAACACACCCCGACTTCGGTTCTTTTATTTCAACACCTGACATGGCTGCGTTCCAAATATAGCATTCGTAGCACAGACAGGAAACTGTTTTAGCTCCCTTCCCTTCCTTTCTACAGACACACACACAGGATGAACAAACCCGACCACCCCCTCCGCCCCCCCCCGCACAGCGTTCAGGCCTGGCGTATGAAAACAAAAGCTCTGGGAAAAGTGCTGCGTGAGCTTTTCCTGTTGTCCACGCTTCGAGCTGTCAATCATACTCTCATCCGACTCGCTCGCTCGCTCACACAGGTCTAATCAGGCAAATAAATAAATAAATAAACAAACAAACAAAGAAATGATGACATTTTGAAAGATATCTTTGTTCTGAAAAGAATAACCCACTCCGTGTCGTGCGGTCAGAATGAATAAATAAATAAATAAACAAACAAACAAACAAAAACAGCCAGCGGCGGCGTTCCCGTCTCCTCGCCAAAGATGATTACTTTCCCACAAGTCTCATGACACCACAACGTAAAGAGCGACATCAGATGCTTTATCCAATCACACTGAAGGAGCCGTTACCATAGAAACGATAAACGCCAGTTTTATCCGTATCTCACTTGGCGGCTTAGATAAGAAAATGAAAATGCTTGACGAAAGATAACGGAGTGATTTTCTGGCTCCCTCCTTGCCTTCTTTACTCCAAAACAGTGTGTGTGTGTGTGTGTGTGTGTGTGTGGACGTCCCAGAGGCCCCACACAGGAAAGCAGCTACACAGATGAAATGCGGCTGTTCATAAGCCGAAGCCAAACAAGATGGAAACCCAGGCGCTTCACACCGCTGTCAGATAAAGAGCATCCGAGGGAAGACGTCAGGCATGAAATAAAACGACTGACCCGTCCACGGCGAACCCCGCGCCCGCAGGGGACGTTAGAAACACGATTCGGGGCACTGACGGTTTTTGTTAAAAGCCGCCGTGATCACATGATCCATGCGTGGAGCAGATGGAGCGCAAAGGTGCGGGGTCACCGCTCACACTACGCTGCATTGGTTCAGGTTCAGGAAGCAGAAACGTTCGTGATGAGTCACGGCGAAGCAGCGCGTGACGGGAGCGAAACGATTACTGTGACGCTTGGTAATAAAGAAAAAGAAAGAAAAAGAAAATGAAAAGTACCCTCGAAAGACGCAGGGCTCGGCGTGAGGCGTGAGGCGCTCGGACATGTGCGAACACGGGCGTCACGCGCGGGTCCGAGAACGCCCGAGCACTCCGGGGAGAAAGCGATTCCACTCTGAATCGACTCGGGTGCAGGAAGTGAATCAAACCGCGTTTTTTTTTTTTTAGTTTCGTTGAGGAAATGAGACAAAGGACAGAGCCGTAGCGCTGGAGATTCGGATCAGCGAAAAAACAAACCTGAAATTATTTTTTTTAAAATGCCATGTGAAACAGAAAACGTTTCATAGTAAAAATATAAAATCGGGACGTTGTGATTTCTGCACACACGAGCGCATTTTATTCCACGGACTGTACGACTTTTCGGACGATTTCAAACAAAAGATTTCTTTCTTCTTGCAGCGTGAACCCAAACCCCGTCACCGGATTTCACTCTGGTTCGGCAAACGGAATAAATCCTGTGAACGTGCACAGAAATCTCATTGGTCAGATTTTTTCATTACTAGGTCCGTAACTCCGAGCGGCGCCGGTATAAACGACGCTGTTCCGTCGACAAACCGCCCGCTACCCGACGCCCAGACAGACGCCCAGCCGCAGATTACAAACTAATCCCCCGGGACGGGACGCAACCTTCAAGAACGCGATCAGATTTTACACCCGAAGCATTAGATATTGCTCTACAGTGTTGGGGTCTCGAATTAAGATGGAGCTCCGGGAACGAACGGGCCGAGGTTACCGTGACAACCCTGCTGGACACTCCCTTGCGCGTGGCGACGACGTCGGCTCCCGGCGTTCTCATCACATAGACGTGTACTCCTGTCGTCATCTTTAGATCTCAGACGGCTTCGAGACGTGCTGCGGTTCGATGGCACCGATACCAAACATCATGAAGCCACGTAAACACGTCTGTTCACACACACACACACACACACACACGGAGAGCAACTGCAAGGTGCAAACCTCCTGTGACTCACCCTACCAAGCGGTCATGTTTCCAAGTAATGAGTGTGTGGGTCTTTACATCTTGATACCGATGAAACGTCCTCACAAGGATCTAAAAAACACTCGAGGGTTAAAATAAATACATAAAATTGAATTTAAAAAAAACAAAAAACAGCCAAATCAGGCTAGTGAGGTTATAGTTCGGGGTTGAGTTCGGTGGAGGGTTGCGTTAATTAGCCTCGTCTATAATTATGCTACCGAAAGCTCGCCACGTTGCGGGTAAGACGAACGGTCAGAAACCGAGAGGCGCTAAAGTAGAATTTGCTGGGTCACGCCACCTCATCCTGTCGCCTCGTCACCTCCCTTCCTGCGCAGATCAACACCAACATTTGCCTCAAGCTGCACGCCGGGACTGCACACATGAAGGACACACACACACACACACACACACACACACACACACACGGCTGCACGGTTCTGCAGTTGCATCCAATCACAGACTGCAGTGTGTGTGTGTGTGTGTGTGTCTGTGTGTGAGAGAGAGAAGATCCCTCCAACAACGTCCCCATGACCCGGTCCAAGTCCCCCAGTTCTCATGTTTGATGTGAACATGAACTGAGGCTCTCGACCTCCACCTCCACTGCTGCTAAGTGATTGGCTGATTCGATCCCGTGAACAGATCCGCCCCCGAACGGTTGGAGACGTCGAGCAGCTCAGCGTTTACTTTTCGTCTGTAGAAGAATCTAGTTAGTTAGGTATCTCGTGAGATGGTTATGGTCATGTAGCAGACCAGGCGGGTGCTGCGCGGTTCACTGGGAAACACTTGGGAGTTGGCGAGGACGCAAGATGGTTACCTAGGCAACCAGAGCGCCCACTTTACGTTCACGTGTGCGTCTAGATCCTCTCTCACTGACTCTACAACCTGCATCCGGCACTCGGGGCTCACGGCAGGGTGTTTGCGACTCCACGGATTTTCCTGGACATCGCTATTCCTTGCGTCAGCATTCCGGGGAACGATTTCCCAATGAATCCGTTTGCTGAACGACGCTCAGGGGCTCGAGGCGAAACTCTTTATATCGAATAAACAACAATAAAAAAAAAAACCCCACAGCACACTCGCGCGTGCACTAATGCAGCTCACGGAGAGGTGTACGCTCACAGTGTATGATTTTTAGCTTGCAAACGAATATCATGCAATTCTTTGGTGGCGAGTCGGCCTCAGCGATCTCGGCGCACGCCACGTGACGCGTTTGCATCCCGTAGCGTCTCCGTGAGCGAAAACATCCGGCGACAGGATCCTGCTGGCGGTGTGAGGAATTCATCATGGAAACTTTAGTGCTCCGCGCGCTGCCATGACGCTCGTCTAAAATCCACCAATGAGACGACAGCAGACTCACGGGATCGCTATAAACACCTTAGCGGTGATTGTGATGCGTCACCTGAACGCGCACACGGACGGAAAGACAACACATTCGCCGTAGGACATTACCGAGAGCGATTTCTGTGATTCCCGATTCCCACGCAGAACGTACGAGTTCTCTTTTCTTTTTTCATTACAGGTCTGTCGTCAGAGGACGTCCCTTAAATTAACCCGAGCCTGAAGGACACGCTATCCCGCGGTCCGTTGGAAAATCCGCACAAGATGTTATCTGCGGCGTTAGCTCTCTTTCCGCAGGACATCGAGCCCAAGCACAGTCTGGGGAAATGACGGGTAATCCCAGGAGCTCACAACGAGGCCACACGGCACTCTTGCAGCAGCTCGCCGCGGGACGGGCGGCGCGTGGAAACGATTACATAGCTGATTGCAGCTGATGTTCCTCCGGCGCCTCGTTAGGAAGCTTCCCTAATTTGTTCTACGCCGTGTGGGCTGTTAGCGCTGACGTCAGTGCCGATGTCAGCCTCGCACTTCTGAGCCTCCTGCACGTCACGTCGAATAATTCTGCCTCGGAAACGTTCACAAAGTCTAGTACGACGATGCTCCGGCGCGAAAAAAAACAAAACAACCCAAAACTAAACAACAACAAGGCCGACATTGAAGGAGTTACAGTGTACCACGGTATATTTTTATCCGTTTATAGTTACCCTGACGCAAACGAGTCGGCTCCTGATCTCGCTTACGTCACAGGAGCTGGAAACCTTTCTCGACCCCGAGGTCATGATTCCACTCTGTCTGGGTTATGAACGCAGTGCTGAGAGTGCGTTCTGGAGAACAAAGAAAGCCACTGGGTCAAAGCCGTCAAAAACAAAAGAATGGCGTGCATCGCACGGAGCACACACACACACCTCCGCGCCTCGACTCGACTCAGAGGGAAAGCTTTGAACTTTCTGCATTTCCACCTCAATTCTCTTCTACAAACATCCTGCAGAACAAGCACCAACCTCCGCCATTAGACCACGCGTTAAACATGCACAACCTCCGTCAACATGATCACGTCAAGGGCAACCACCATCAGCCATAATCTCCTCCACTTCCTGTACCGTTAAACCTGTCACGTTCTGCCGCACACAGGGGGAAAAACACACAACAAAATCATCCTCCTCCCCTCTGGTGGTGTGCTACAAGACTCTGTGTGTGTGTGTGTGTGTGTGTGTGTGTGTGTGTGTGTGTGTGTGTGTGTGTGTGTGTGTGTGTCCCTTCACCCATCAGACAACATTCCAGCTTTGTTGGTGAAGATCGGGATCGTTCCACGGCAAGCTCGGAGCTAAATTCCACACGGAGTCAGTAAACAAAGTTCTCCCTGAAGAGATGGCAGGAGTTCGACATTCCGAGAGGAACAGGTGAGGTTCATGAATGCTACATGAAAATCATCAGGAACCAGACGGCGGGGTGAAGCGAGGAGTTCCAGGATACGACCAGGAACCATTTCCAGCACCTTCAAGCTGAGGAGTCTAACCAACCAAAATCCAACCAACCAAAGCATGGAGTCAGCCATGCAACCAGACGTACACGAACGCCAAAAGATGACCTTCACACCCATACGGGATTTCTTCCCCAAACTGTTACCATGACGACGGAAGCACAAAACGTTCTAGGAAGGCTTCGTATCGCTGCATCTCGGGTACCTGTCGCCCAGGTGTGCGCCTTGAACGTCAGATGAAGATGGGAATCGGGGCGTGTTGAGGTCTCGTCGTGTCGTCTTCAGGGGACGGGGATGTGCGCGAGCCGGGACTGCCACTCCAAGAACATCTCTGGATGCGCCCCGTCCGAGAGGACTTAAAAATAATAATCCAACAAAGTGACGAATGAACCAGACGGATCGGACTGCACGCCCGTTTCACATCCTGGACAAAACAAACGGTGGCGAACGCTCAGCTTTCCTCGTCATGGTGGTAAACTTTGTACCTTTAATACACAAGTTTACAAAGGAGTTCCCCAAATGGACCCCAGGTACCTTTTTAGTTCCGGTTTCAAGGTTCTCCGTGTGGATGTTTTTCCAGGTAAAATCCGGGCACCGATGAGCGACATCCCTCTGTCGCTCCTCTGAGTGAACCTGAACAGTCCCGCTTGGTACCCCAAATCCTCAAAGTGTGCGAAAAGGCCAAAAAAAAAAAAAAAAAAAAAAGCCAAAAGCCTGGAGAGGTTCGGGTTAAAGACCTGCGCGTGGCGTTACAGTCTGATCAACCACGCCACGCGGGGAAAACAAAAAACAACACGCAAACCTGGGCACAACAAGAATAATACAACAATCACGCACAACGTCTCCACAGCCATGAACCGACTCGGGTTTGTTCTCATAATTTCCTCAAAGTTAAAACACACACACACACACACAGACACACACACAGACACACACACACACACAGACACCCTCTGTCTGTAGTTCACTGTATTTGATTTCTGATAAACCTGAAGAGATAAGACATGAAAAGCTTTGCACAAACAACCCGACACACTGCACCACCCGACTACATTAAACACCACGAATCACATGACACACACACACACACACACACACACACACACACACACACACGTTTGTATTTATGTCTTTGTCGGGACCTACCACAACATTCTATAGGC
>JAQMCW010135543.1:0-12196 GCA_030068335.1 Chrysichthys cranchii | reverse complement strand
CCCCCCCCCCCCCCCGGCCGCCCCCCCCCCCCCCCCCCCCCCCCCCCCCCCCCCCCCCCCCCCCCCGCGACAGCGCACAGGTGATTTTGTGTGTGTGCTGTTCTATCTCTGGTGGGTTTTATTTGTCATAGCTGGTATTACTTTGAATAGAACAAAATAAAATGATAAGCATTGAGCATAAAAGTTAAACACAGAATTCATGAAGACGTTTTTTCGGTGAAACATGATTTATGCTAAAAATATTAAACTGACAGCAGATGTACATTGTAATTGCGTGATTTTTTTTTTTTTTTAGGTGTGGTGTTTTAAATGTCCTTGGTCAATCTGACCTGGTGAAGATGCCCAATGGGAGCAAAAAAAAAAAAAAAGTGGGCTGCATAAGTGTTAATGCGATATCGCAAGCAACAAATTTCAAAGGAAAGCAACCAGAAATATTTTAAACTCTACCAACTTAGCATCTTGAATGAATAATATTCCATTCTTCCTTGCAAAAATGCTCCGACTCTATCGAATTCTAATAGGATCCCCGGTGCACAGGCATCTTCAAGTCATTCCACAGGTTTTCCATAGGATTAGATCTGGGCTCGGACTGGGCCGTTGTAAAACGTTGATCATCTCCTCCTTTAGAGCCATTTGTGCTTTGGGAGATAACCATGCTAGAAGGTTATGCAATGTTTTCTTCAGCTTTCACTGTCTAGCATTCTAGCACAGGCCTTCAGGCTTTGTGTCAAAATAGATGTGTGGGAGCTATCTATTATTCCCTCTATCTCGACAACAACCCCAGTCCTCGCTGAAGAGAAGCAGAGCCATAGCATGATGCTGCCACCACCATGCATCACCAGGGGTATAGTGTTCTTTTAGTGATAAGCTGTCTTGTTTGCGCACCAAAGATATCTTTTAGAATTATGTCTAAGAAATTTCACCTTGGCCTTATCAGACCATAACACATTTTGCCACAAATTTGACAAAATTTAGTGGGCTTAGATGTGTGTGTTTTTTTATCCATCTAGTCACCCTACCCCCTAGCCCAATCATGTGGGTGGGGGGAGGGGGAGAAATTGCTGTCCCATGCATGTTGCACGTTCAATTTGGTTACGGTGATTGAAGATGACGGTTAAGGTAAGGTCTGGTGATTGACTTGACCTTCCAATTCGATTGGATTCCCAGTAAAACAATTATACCGGGAATTATATGCAACTAAGTATTATTTTCTTCTTATTTATTTTAAAACTATCTGGCCCAATACTTTCGCTTACCATCAATCGGGTCCTCTGCCACCACAATTTTAAATTGTTTAACACATCTAGATGTAAATACCAGGAAATGAATTTGAAATTCCAATCGGTCGTCTCATATTCATGTTTTCATCTTAAACCCCAGTGTCTTCAGTTCACAGCAGAAAAAAAACCAAAGAATTGACTTTTTTTTTTTTTGGCCAAATTTTTTGGATTGCCCTGTTTCCCAATAGTGTTCACCTGTTGTCCATTCAGAGGCGGTTTAAGTCCATTCAATGATTATTCTCAAATGAAATATTAGAAATGATTATTATTTGTACTAATAATTCTATTCCATGGGGCACCAGTTCAGTGGTTATCCTAATCACAGAATGATATGACGTTAGATATGAGATCGGGAGAATCAGGTGAACCTGTCGATAATTTCTAGAGATAATTTCTGATCCAAGAGGCCTTTGAGACGAACTGTGCGCAATTCCTTCCTGGAAAGTGCAAAATGTCTGAAGATCTCATGTGTCTTTGGATAGTAATGGTGGAGAATTGCAGGATCGGTCAGATTTTGAATGAATTAATTCCCAGAGATATAGGTGGACAGAAATCTAACGCCAAACTCACTCATGATTGCGAGTTTCCGGGATTTACGTTAAAGAGTGATGAAATGGGTCAGTGTTCTGGACTCACTCAGTTCCTCAGTGCTTTCAGTTGCTCATTGGTCAAAGGGGAATCCTAGGGGAATTCCTATTCACACCCCCAAAGTACTCCCCTCCCACTTATTGCATGTTCATAAGATGACTAGATTGTAAAACTGTAGTATTGGGCATCCATGGAACTGGATCTAAGAAGTTCTAAGCATGACTATACAATGCATTTATCACACCAACCAACAGTAAAGTACCTGGAAAAGGTTAGATGTTAGATGTGTCCTGAACAATTTTCTGGTTTGATGTGTCTGACAGGAAAATATCTTAGGTGACATAACACCAGAGTGTTATAACTTCCTGTCTTCGTGAAGAGACAGTCTTATCTTTTCTCGAGGTGTCCCCCAGGGTGTGGAGTGGCTTGGAAGATGTGTTTGGTAAAATGGTAGCTAGTTGCAGGGTCTCAGTGTCTCACCTCAAGCGAGCTTTACAGGGCAGTTTATAACCATCCCAGGTAGACGGCATGGGGAGTTTATATAAACAAGAATAGTATGGTATGGTTTATGGCTGGATAGGAAAGTTTATACTTTATGGCGTATATTGCTTGTCCCGTCATCCCCAAGTCCTCATCCCTTTAATAAAGAAACCCCTGAGTTTATGCATTTGCACTGTGCCTCTAATGAATGCACATTACATCCATGTGCTGGAAAATTGTTCTGTAAACTCAGGAGGGTTGGTAATGTGACTCAGGCGTCTTCTGTCCTGCTTGCATTTCCTTAAAAAATGCATAATTGAGCATAATGCCTATCTAGTACCTCACACTGGGAATAACTTTGATTGTTATCCAGGCTTTCTTATGCATTGTTTTTTGTTTCTTTTTAATTAGAAAATTCCAAATTTTTGGTGAGGCTTTTCGGCTGACCAAACTTCCTTGTGATTTCTCTATCGCCTTTTAGGATTTTGATTTCGACCCATCTGGCATCGTTTCAAAAGTGTTCTGCGTTCCAAGCCAAACATAAATTAGTCTAGAACTGTAAATTCTTTCTTAATTCATGAACTAAATTTGTCTGTGGTTGATCGCATCCTTGGAAACATCCAAAAGGATTGTAGGACTTTTGTCAAGAAAAAAAAAAAGAACCTTAATCTGTATATTGTGTATATATTTATAGATTTTTAGATATATGTATGTATTTTATCTATAATTTTATTATTATACAGGTAGTCCTCAAGAAACAATGGAGATACGTTCCACCGCACCCATCATAAGTCGAAAATTCCGTATGTCGAACCACTGTGTTCAATCATATCTCAGCCTAGCTTACCCCACTTAGCCTAGCTTAGCCCCACTTAGCCTAGCTTAGCCTAGCCTACCCAGGAGTCTTCTCCTGTCGAAGACATGCTTTTGAATTAAAATTAGTTCTTGAAGCACACAAACAAACCCTGTGGTAATTAATGCACTGTACAGTACACCGATACACAAGTTAACTTCGTGAGTTTGTGAGGGACAGAGTGAGGCATCATGCGAGGCGAGGGATCCGGGCATCGTCCACGTATTTCCGGGTGTCATCCGAACGTCTGCGTACGTCATATGCTGTTAAGCTGGCCTGCCTGTGAAGTTGAAATATTTTCGAAGTATTTTTTAACATTTTTAGCACATCACAATCATCATTGTAACTTCAAAAAATCGTAAGTCAGGCCACCGTAACTCAGGGAGCATCTGAAGTGATCATTTACTTTTTGCTTCCTGATCAATTCTGTGCCTCTTCGAGCAAGCATAAAGGTATAATTTAGTGTGACCAACAATGATTTGCTCACAATATGTGATGGATATACTGTATGTCTTTCATTGGCTCTTCTCAACTCATGGTTAACAGACATACATACAAGCTGTTTTTTTTTTTTTTTATTACAGTTTAATCTGGAACAAAATTGTCTGCTTTGCCAAAATGTTTTCCTGTACAGTAATTCCAATGCATATTTCCAGAATTCAAATACTTGGTTTATATTTTGTACAAATTGTGAGAAAATGCTTTTATTAATCATTTGTTGGGTGTTTTCTAGCTGTCGAAAAAAAGAAAAAAAAACATGTTAACTCTAAGACTGAACTATTACCAAAGTATAACACTGCCATACTAAATTTCTAATTTTCCTATTAGAATATCTATCTATCTTTTTTTTTTTTTTTTTTTTTTAGAACGCATGTATTGAATCTCGCAGACACCCAGTGATTTACAGCTTACCTATCTAACATTACCCTACGACAAATGTCATTTTTTCACAATTGAGAATTTCTAACATGGACCTCACCATCTAGGTTTGCCAGATTTTAGAGACTAAATGTTGCTTCATTGCAGCCCATTTGCTCTGCGTTGCATGCGAGTGATTCTTATCCTCAGTGGAGAACAATGAATATGAATACTGTATGAAGTTTTTATGAATAGGAACTGTGATTCTCACTCTCATCAGCAATTGCCATCCTGAATAAAATACAATCTTGGCATTATTTATGATTGCTGTCTATTTTTGTCTGGCAAGTTCAGGGTGTTTTAGAAACTGTCAAGATGACACTAATGGTCTAGAGGGGTTTATCTATGGAACCACAGCTCTGACTGTATGGAGGACCACCAGCACACAGGGGTCACTTGGGTTGACGAGTCACCAGAGAAGTAATGGAACATAATGGGGTCTTTTTTCAGCATCTGTAAGGTGATGAATTTTCACATTGGTACTTGGGGGTGGGGGTGGGAATGCTATTTTAGCACCAGACGAAACGGTCCAGGCAGTCCTGCTTTCAATCATAGAAATGGGAATACATATGTAACTTTCTCTTATTGCTTATACATATTATAACTAGAGTCTGACTGATAAATCAGCATGCCAAAATAATTGGCCTATGTGAGCTATTTGCAGATAAATGGGTATTTGGGATTATAATGGCTGCTAAATGACAATTAAAAAGAAAAGTGTTGTCATTGCAACTCCCCTGTTGTCGACACAAGAGTGGGGTCCACCACCAATCATTACATTACCATCATTTGGCTGACGCCCTTAGCTAGAGCGACATACATTTTTGTCTCATTTATACAACTGAGCACTTGAGGTTAAGGGCCTTGCTCAAGGGCCCAGCAAAGGCAGCATGGCGATGCTTGGATTTGAACTCCCCACCTTCCGATCAGTAGCCCAACGTCTTAACCCCCTGAGCTACCCCCTGCCTAGGACAACAACCAACTGACAAATGAGCGAGCAGAGCATCAATGAGTAGGCTACCCCACAACGGAGCTCATCTGCGCTCATGGAAAGTTAGTAGTTGTGATTTGCAGTTATTGTAAAATAAGAAAAAGTTACCCCATTGCTTCTTCTCATAGCCTAAATTAAGCCTGACAGCATTACCATACCTGCTTTTGCTGCAGTGACGTGAAAACCTATCTTTGTTTATGCTATGTATTTCTGTTGGGGGGGGGTATTGGCTGATATAACAACATATTGGATTTTAAAATCATCAGCTATGGAAATCGGGGTCGGTTTTAAAAGTCCTGAATCTGTCAGACTCTAGTTTTAACCACATACAGTATGCTATTAGTGGATGCGACTTTGCTTATGCCCTTGTTTTTAGAAAGTCTAACAAAATTTCTAATTACAATCTCTTCCAGCACCTATTCCTAGGTCTTCAAAGTAAGCATAAATTTTAGTCCCCTTTTTGTCTTTCGTCTCTTGTTGTACAGTATTAAAGTGCACATGAACAATTCCACCACAGTCCCAATCTCATTAAGCCACAGTACCCACTGCGGTCACATCCACAGCCCTATAACAGTCATATCCACCACCACCATCCTGTTTTTCTCCTCTGCACACGCAGATGACAGGAGGAACAAGAGCTGGGTGCCGTGCGTATGTGTAAAGAACCGTATTGTCTTAACTCTGTCACATGCAGGCGTGTGCATTTTTGGCATGAGATGCTGCTTCTGATATGATATGAGTCAGGGAGGGACTCACACAAGGCTGGCTTGGTCCTGTTTCTATATTTTCCCCTCAAGTTCAGGATCAGATCAGAACAGCGGATGGCATCCTCGCCTGAGTCTATCTGCTCTCCTTTGATTGCTGAGAGTGGCGACAGCCTCATGCTTTCGTTACGAGCCCCGAATGGATATTAATAACCTGTCAGAAAGAAACCCTGAATCTCATCACATTCATTTCATCCTTTGAAATTCACATATATCTTTTTTTCTTGCTTCTTTTTGATACATTTTTTTTTTTATTGTAAATCCCCAAAAATATTCCTGTGCAAATCAAATCTTATATTTGTATGTATGTATAAATAAATAAATGAATGAATGAATGAATGAATAAAATATACATGATACACAGTCTAATAAAGATAGGTATCAATTGAATTTGTGTACATTCAATATATTTAATCTTGCTGTCATATTTTTGTGTAGTGCAGCGGTCTCTGCTGAATATAATTATTCATAGTTTGGAAATGTTTTGATTTGTAATAGGTTTCAGGATGCCACATGATGATGATAAGAAAATACATAAACACATATTTTAAATCAAACATTCTAATACAGAAAAATGACATCACTGACCAAAATCAATACAGTACTTCTAAACAAATGTGGACTTAGGTATGTTTGTGATAAACACAGCTTACATCTGATCATCCCCGAGGAACCATGAATTAATCATAAAGAGTGTCTTTTGGTTAACTCTGGGCTCTTATTTGTACTATGTTCATATTGAGCAATCTTTCAACGCAACACTGCCTGACTTTACAGTATCTAGTTGTAGAAGGGTAATTATTTTTATTTTTTTATACCAACACCCCATGTTAGAAATGGATGTGTACCTTTTTCAGTCCGGTTCCTCTCAAGGTTTCTTCCTCAGGTTGTCTCGGTGAATTCACTGAACATGTACTCACACAGTTTCTTCAGTACACTGATGCCATTTTTGAAAATTGCACTGGAATTTTCTTCTTCTTTCACCACATTTTACCCTGCACTGGATTACACCCGGAGTATAGCAATCCCTGGTTTAAGCATAGGCTTCTGCGAAAAATGTCAGTAAAATCTGAAGATTTCTCGTTGAAAACCATCATCCATTATTAACCTACAGACCCTCATTACAAGTTACAGTACTGTTCACGTCGCAATCTCTGAAAAAATCTGTTCTTTATCCACAGTCAATGAGATTTAAAGAGAAAAGCAATGAAAATGGGTTCTTTCTGCAAAGAAAAGATACAAAAATTTAGGAACAGTGTGATTAATTTTATAACTGTGGATATAATAAGAAAGTCATAGGTCATGCCATGACCCTTATTACCACTACTGGGATAGAGGATGCACCGACCTCTACACAATCCACTGCTATGACAAGGAGAAATTTCTTTTGGGGCTTATTTTCTTCTAATAAAACCATGGCTTTATATATATATACATACAGTCATCCACAGGGGTTGCATTCCAGAATGAATTTTGATCGCCACTGAACGTAGATTGGGGTTCTCAATATTCAGTCTTGTTTTAACTAATTTCAATCTAATTAATTACATTATATTACATATAATAATTAATAGTGTTGCATTTAGGCCTATGTACTTAATATAGACATCAAAGGGAATTAGATGGTGACTCAGTGTGATTACAACAATCTGTCAGACAGTGGTGCTGGACTTAATCCTGTGCTTCACTCGAGCCAAAACTGTGCAAGAAAAAAGTCACTTATGTTGAAGTTCAGAATGTTGTGTATCTGAGAAAGCCCAGTTTTTTTTGTCAAAATGTCCAAGAATGCATACGTCTATAGTTATGTCTAAGGTCCAAATACTGATGTGCACAGTAAAGCCGCATTACCTCAGCTTTATTGCACTTTGGTGTGGGAAAGTAATTACTTCTGGGCTCAAGGACAGATTCTTATGGGAACATTTGCAATTGCTCATTGTATAAACAAAACATTAAGAGATTTAGTGCATTTTAAATCACACTACTAATTGGTTCTTGCATTCAGTCATGTGTTTTTCCTACCCAGCTTCAAAGGAAGCCAAATTATGATGTTTAACTTTAGCATATGTGCTTTACCAAGTTTGTCCCAATTTAGTCATTGGAAATCCCCCCCCCCCCCATCAGCTAGCTCTCCCTTATAGCACAACAGCTATATAAGTCTAACACATACTTCCTCCGAGGAATGTTCAGCATTGACACCACATTTTTGTCCGCATAATGTTACATTGCTAAGCAGCTGAATGTTAACTGTCCTCTGTGCAGTGCTAACTGTCTGGATATGCAGTATGTCATTAGGTTAAGTCCCTGTCGCTGTAGTAGTGTGGGCATGTATGTGTTCTCTGGCTCTTTTTATTTTTTTCCTGTTTGGCAGCCCCGTTTTTTGTTGTTGTTGTTGTTGTTGTTTTGTTTTTTTGTGAGTATGTAATGCTTGGTTTGTTACAAAGGCCATAAAAGAAATATTTTTTAAACCTTACTCTTCAGGGATTCTGCAGGCAGGTCATTTCCGCTTGGGAAAAAATATTCCCGAAGGTGGATGTAGACATAACATAACTCCTCTACTGAGAAGTGAGTAGGGTGACTAGTCCTTGGGCTCTGAGTTATGCAGTCTCCACACCTGAATCAATTTCAGCTGAGCAACGTCCGCCTACAAGTCAATAATCTACCTACCAACTTGTTTATTTTACATCTTGATTATTATTCAACTCTGAATCGGGGTCTAAATCTCCCGGCCGAGTCCATTATGTGAGCATTGGTATTGTTGCACAGTCACGTAGAGGGATGTCTGAGACAGACACTGCATCCTTTAGAAGCTATATGACAAGACTCTAAGCCGGTGTGTAGCAAAGTGAAAAAAAAAGGTCTCTTGTGTTAAAGAAAAATCTGTCCAGCTGAAGAGCTGTGTATTAGCAGAAATCCAGCTATTTTACCAGACTCAGCATGACATCTGTAGTTCTTATTATAGTCACAATCTGCCGAGTACATTGCTTGATATGAGGTGCATGTCTTGTACAAGGTAGGGAGAAGAAAGGGAAAGATGGCTTACATGACAGCAGTATTTACTGAAAACATGGCTTCATACATAACTGGATGACATTGTTTGAAAGTTTTTATATACACGAATACATGTATAGAAAGGTGATTCCCACCACCTTAACAGATAAAATAGAGTACAAAATATAAACATGCTGATTGCTTCCCATTTTTCCCCAACTTAGGCCCATTTCTGCCTGAGAACAACACAACACTCACAACACACAACATACCACCATGTGGTATGGTACAAGCATTTGTTGAAGAGCCACTTCAGAAGAGACCATGGCAAGATAACATCGATTGCAAGAACAGGAAAGTTGATTCTAGACTTGCATTCTAGGCACATCACCAACCTTGCTTTGTCTTGATAAGCAGTTCATGAAAACTTTATTATAATTTCAACTTATTGCCAAAAACAGGAATGCAACTTTCACTGCTTTTATATAAAAAAGACTGGCTCACATTCTATTAGTGACCCAGATACCCCATTTCCAGAGGTAATTTCCACATACATGATAATAGGTCTTCTCCAAATCCCCAAAACACATATACACTGGATAATCGCACATCCCTGATCCCTCATAAAGGTATGAAAGTGTAAAACGCTTTTATGCTATTTCACATGCTGGACAAAAACCCCATCATTCTTCCTCCATCCTGGTCAATTATCATATTTAAAAATAGGGACCAGTATCCCAGTTTGACAGACCAAAGGTACTGCCCCAGATCTCATCCATGCAGCATTCAAGGAATGGTCAAAGCTGTCAGCTGATCATTACTTGCTGCTAGCTAAATTTACCTGACAAACCAAGGAGAGCCTTCACAGATGCTTGGGAGCATCTGGCTGAAGCTTTATTGAAATTTATTTAAAAGGCACTGGTGTGATTATATTGCCTGCAGTATCTTATGTGAAGCTCATGCAGATCATGTTACTAGGACAGCTCTCACTCATTTAAGAAATATTGCTAAGATAAGAAATGTAATATCACTACATGATGCAGAGTTCATGTTCTTCTTACATCTAATTTGGAATATTGTAATACCTTTCTGTCTGGATGTTCTAGTAAGGGCATAAGCAAGCTCCAGTTAGCAGCAAGAGACCTTACTAAAAGCAGACGATATGCTCACATCACCCATATCTTATCCACATTTCACTGGCTCATAGTGAAAAAATACTACTAATGGCCTATAAAGTACTAAATTTCCTTGCACCACAGCCCTTGACTGAACTTTTGCTTTTTTAAGATTTGCCATGCCAGATTTGAATAAAGGTTGCAGGCTCTTTGTTTGTACCTAGAATAATAAAGAATATAGCAGGGTCTCGGCTGAAAACCTATTTGCGTAGTCAAGCCTTTCGTTAATATTAATATTTTCTCTTAGGTAAAAGCTAAGGATGGTCCCACATGGCTAGCCTAAAGATGGCTGTGGATGTTTTTACTTGGACAGTCTAAAGAGAACTTTTTAACGTTTATGTTCTAGTCCTAATCATTGAACGGTGGATAACTTCACTTTAATAATATAGACTTTAAGTTAAAAAACAAAAAAAAACCTAATTCGAAAATTACCCTGATGTTCGTAATCAAAATTGTACTCAAACTGTAGGTGCAGTAGTTGCCTGCTTTGCTTTTATTGTACTCATTACGACTGTAGACCATTAAATGGAGTTCACCTGAAAGTGGTAAAGCAATTTTTGGATTAATAATTAAACATCAGGATCCTTCTGAAGATACAAAATTTTACAACAACATCAGTGAAATGAGAAGTGAGAAGAACCATTTGATAATATTCCCACTGAAATATACATTAGTAAAACCTGGCATTGGTCTCACTATTGCAGTGGGTGCAGAGAGGCAGAGAGGGATGGCAGGCGAAATGAATAGCATAGTCAATTACTCCCCTTTCAACACTATGCAACATTTATGAAGTACTTAGCCAAAGATTCAGCAGTTCATTTTTCATGGAGCAGTTTTAATTCTTTCTTGTGCTTAGCTGAGAAACTGTCATCATGCTGTTACTAAAAATAATTAAATTGTGTAACTTCTCTATTTGCATCACAGAGACATTTTGACGGGCGTTTTAATTAGAGGTATTGATAACACTGTTTTCTTTGTCAATTAAAAATCATTGTGATTTATTAGGTACGGGTGCACAGTGATGCATTGGGTAGCATTACCACCTCATTGTGCAGTTCAGGTAGAATACTGGCTGCAGGTAGACTGGAGTCTCAGACTGGCTAGACGGAATGAACGTGCGAACGTGTGTGCATGTGCATGGTGCCGGGGTGCCTCAGGTGAGAATAAACTCCATCCAGGCGAATCCAACTGCACAATCCTTTATTGTTTTGCCCAAGGTCTTCTAAATGAGGAAATACAAAGAAGAGTAAATATAAGATATTTAGCATTGCAAGACGTTGCTCACATTTTTGAACAGGAAGCCACAGGAAGCCAGGAATGATTATATGGGGGGAGGATGGGTACATTGTGTTCATAAACAATGTTTCCTCTATTTTGTGTTTTGCTGAGCAAAACCTATTTATACTGCGCTGACACGTCTAACTTTATATCAGAAACACCCTAAAGGGCTGGACAAATTGTAGTTGCTTTTTTCTGCTTAGTCAGCATTTGCCAACTAGCCTGACAACTCTTGGCACGAGAATTATGCTAACGAGTCTTAACAGGTGATTGTTAGATAAAGTGGGAAAAATGCATTTTTTTTTTTTTTTTACAAAAAAAAAAACAACTATATAATAACACTCATGAGGTCCACTATACTGTGCTGATGCCATCTATGAACTATGAAACACTTAATAACTACAGCCACTCAAAAATCAGTTATCGGTGTATGCAATATAACCACACAGGCAAAGTTTAAATTAGCTTTTCTTCTAAAGATGTCAGTAAAGTGGGCTTAAATCTATAGGATATTTCTAGTAAAGGCACACATAATCAACCAGATATTGATGACAAAATGGTCTGAATGAAGTTTGGGAACAGGAATGGATATAGCTATATTTGTGCTAAGTATAATTAAAAACTGTTAAAATAAGCATATAGTAGAAACTGTAAATATGTGGTATAAAGCCAAATTTCATTATTTAATTATACATAAAGTAGTTGAGCATCATAATATTTCAATATTTGACCACTGGTAGTGGAACAGAAATGTGTATCTGACTGCTGCGTTTGATACCGTTGAGCGCAGTATCCTTATGTCGTGCCTCGAGCATTGGGTGGGTATCAAAGGTGCAGCATTGGATTGGTTTGGCTCGTATCTGACAGATAGAAGTTTCTGT
>JAQMCW010135476.1:0-15891 GCA_030068335.1 Chrysichthys cranchii | reverse complement strand
TAGTAGGTAGATCATTTGGACTTGGTCATTTTATAAGTAGCTCGCATGCTGAAAAAGTGTGGGCACCTCTGACCTAGGGCTTTATCCTCCAGTCCAGCATCTTTCACACCTTTTTAATGTGTCAGATAAAACTATTTCCACTGCCTTTGCTGACACCACAGATGTCATATATGCACACTTGCAACCCCTTGGTGCACTGGCCTGAAAGACATTGTTTACAAGCCACAATGTCACATCAATTTTCGGAAGCATTTGGTCAATAGGTTGCTATTATTGTTGACTGTTTCAAAATATGAACAGAAAAGCCATCAAATCTAAAAGCATGTGCATAAAGCTTTTCTCACTACAAATGAACACATATAATGAAATACCTCATTGGTCTTACACTGCAAGGTTCAATATCATTTATTTCTGAATGATTGTTGGGGGAGCCTCTGACGGGCGTGTAACAGAGAACTGTGGCCTCCTTAGCAAATTGTTTCCTTGTGATGTACTGTTAGCTGATCAAGGCTTTGATATAAAGGACAGTGTGGAAATTCACAGAGATTAAATTTTCTGCATTCACTAAAGGAAGCTGTCAATAGTACGCTAGGGATGTGGAAAACACACAAGCTGTAGCACACCTTAGGATTCATGTGAGAACAAGTACACAATGTTACATAAGAGAATGTCAGTTAGTTTGTTGCTTCCATGTGAGGGTGAGGAGATGACCATTCTTGACAAGATTGTGAGTGTTTGCTGCATTCTACTTAACATGTGTCCCAGTGTGGGGGTAAAACCTGATGAAAAAGAAAAATTTGCTTGCTTAAATATTTCAAATGTTGCTACAGACACTGAAGAGATGAAATGCAATTGGTTGTATTTGTAGTTTCACATTTGTGATGATGAAACCTACAATAAGATAGTGTTGAATCCTTGGTTTATTGAAAATGTCATCTTAAAGTACAATGTGCAATTTTTGTGTGCCAGTTTCAGTGCACATAGTACTCTGAAACACTGAATCTTTCAAGTAAAAACCAGTTTCAAGTTTTAAAAAATGTGATTGTTCTTCTTAAGATGCATAAATTCATTGTCAAAATAGCTTGGTTGGGCAATAAGAAAGCAGAGACCCACAAGAGTACTGCTTGAGTTGGAGCTTTTTATTTTAGCTTTTCAGCTCAAAATAATCACACAAAGACACACAACTCCACACACTGCTTCCTAGTCACCTCCCGTCCACACCTCGCTGTGGAGTATAAACAGACAGAGTTAATGATCCCCAGGTGTGTTCACTCATCACTCCTCGTCTCCAACTTGCTCGGCCACGCCCCCGCTGCCACATAACTATTGGCAATATTTACTTAAATTTAGTTTGAACAACATCCAGCTATGCTTCCTGTGACTATGGTAATATCTGTGAATAATATCTGGCTACAAGCTCAGGAAGGCACACTTTCCCAAAGAACTTGTGCTTTCTGTAGACATGGTTTCCAGAATTCCTGGTCTGGACAGCCAAGTCCTTTAGTGTCTAAACAACAATGCTTTTATCATACAGAGATGTTGCAAGGCCCTCTTTTCTGCCACAGAGCAGCTGCCGCACCACACGGTGATGCAGGAGCATAGAACGCTCTCCACCACACATCTGTAAAAAGATGTCAGGACTGAGCTCTCCAGTCCGGCATGCCTCAGCCTCCTGAGAAAATAGTGGTGTGCCTTCCTGATCAGGCAGGAATTGTTGCTGCTCCAGGTGAGGTCGTCCGTTATGTGGATGCCCAGGTACCTGAAGCTGTAGACCACTTCCACCGCTGTCCCTCCGATATACAGGGGAGGAAGGGGGAGATGTCTGCACGTTCTGAAGTCCACGATCATCTCCTTGGTCTTCTTTACGTTGATGCAGAGGTAGTTTTCTCTGCACCAACCCTCCAGCTGTTCCACCTCCTGCCTGTAGTCAGAAAGTTCACAATGAGACAGCTCGGATGTTTCGCTGAGCAGATGTGTGTGAGCAGAGTGAACAGGAGAGGGCTCAGCACACAGCCCTGGGAGGAGCCAGCGCTAAAGGTAATGGGGGAGGAGGAGATGTCGTGGACCCTCACGGACTGTGGCCTATCCGTCAGGAAATCCAGGACCCAGTTGCAAAGGGTAGAGCTCAATCCAAGTGTAGTAAGTTTGTGTACCAAAGTCTGTGGGATGATGGTGTTGAAAGCAGAAATAAAATCCACAAAGAGCAGGCGGACACAAGAGTCTTTGTTCTCTAAATGGGTGAGGGCAGTGTGGACCACAGAAGATATGGCATCCTCTGTGGATCGGTTCTTTCTGTACGCATACTGGTGTGGGTCCACAGTGACGTCAATGCGGTCTTTGATACGGGCCATGACCAGTCTCTCGATGCACTTCATGACTATCGGGGTGAGGGCTACTGGCCAATAGTCATTCAGGCTAGTCACTGTGGAGGTTTTGGGGATGGGGATGATCGTGGCTGTCTTCAGGCAGGTGGGGACCGCCACCTGTTGGAGAGAGGTGTTGAAGATGTCCGTCAGAACCTCTGTGAGCTGGTCTGCACAGTCCCTCAGCACCCGCCCCAGGATGTTATCAGGACCAGCAGTTCGTGTGCATTTATCCTCTGAAGGGTCCCCCTCACTTCTGCTGGGGTCACACTGAGGGATTCTTCACCTGGTGGTGGGATGACTCTGGTGCTAAGGGGGGTGTTCAGGTCCTCAAAGCAGGCGTAGAAGTTGTTAAGTGCATTGGGCAGAGAGGGGTCCCTGGGGCACTATGCATCTTTGGTGTTATAGCCTGTGATGCACTTTATGCCCCTCCACATGCTCTGTGGATTGTTGAACGCAAAGTGTCCCTGGATCCTCTGGGCATATGTGGCCTTGGCCTTCTTCACCCCTGTAGTAAGCTCTCTTCTCGCTGCCCTGAGTGCCAGTCTGTCACCAGACCTAAACACAGCATTCCTGGCCTTCAGCAGAGACCAGACCTCCGCGGTCAGCCAGGGTTTCTGGTTTGGGTAGTTTGTTACTCCCCTGGTGCTGGTGACATCCTCTGCACACTTGTGGATGTAGCTGAGGACAGCTAATGTATAGTCCTCTAGATCAGCGTTTCCCAACCTTTTTTGAGCCACGGCACATATTTTGCGTTTGAAAACTCCAACGGCACACACAGGCGGGGGGGGTTTGGTAGCCCTGCTGTAGTCTTGCTAGCCACAATGCTACTGTCTCTGCTACCTGCCGCATTCATGCATCACTAATTCTCTTGTCTCAAAGTACAAGGCATTTAGCTACCTGCTGCCACCTACAGATATTGAAGAGTATTACATAATTACTCTGCCAGTCACTAGACAGCGCAGATGCTCGAAAATGGCATATAATTTGCAGATAATAATTAATTAGTTTTCAAAGAGTGTTTTTGAGACCAATTAGGTGAAATTGAATAATTTTCCACGGCACACCTGACGATCTCTCATGGCACACTAGTGTGCCGCGGCACAGTGGTTGAAAGACACTGCTCTAGATCCACCTCTCCTTCACGGACTAGCCTTGAAGACCTGCCAATCTGTGCACTGGAAACAGTCCTGTAGTGCAGGAACAGCATCACTGGGCCACATGGTGATGGTCCTCTGTGTTCGCGTGCGGTGTTTAAGCAGAGGGTGATAGGCAGGAACCAGCATGATGGAGATGTGGTCGGAGAAGCCGAGGTGGGGGTGGGGGACAGCACTATATGTGTTTCGTTTGTTTGTATAAACACAGTCCAGCATGTTATTTCCCCGTGTCGGTATGATGACATGCTGATAAAACATAGCCAGAGTGTCTGCCAGGTGTACGTGGTTGAAATCTCCTGCAACCATGTAAAAAGGGTGCTTGCTCTGAAGTGAGCTGATGTTGTGAAGCTCTAGTAGTGCTTCATTAGCATTAGCACCCAGCGCAATGTAAACAGTCATAACAAACACTGCCATGAACTATCGAGGCAGATAGTGTGGCCGGCATTCTCGCCTCGGAGCAGTAGCTGTTGACTAATGTACACTAACCTTTGTTCACATAGACGCATAGTCCGCCCCCACGGAATTTCCCCAACAGCTGGTTATGGTCCGCATGGAGAGAAGCCGGCCTTCGATCTGTAAGGCTGGGTCCGGCATGTTGTCCTTTAGCCAGGTTTCCGTCAGACAAAGCACCGCACAGTTCCTCATCTCACGTGAAACCCCCAGCCTCAGTCAGAGTAGGTCCATCTTGTTGTCCAAGGAGCGGACATTGGACAGGAACAGGGATGGGATCGGTGGTCTCCTTACGCTAGCCTTTAGCCAAGCTAGCAGTCCGCACCGTTTGCCCCTCTTCTGCTTCCGCACACACTGCTTCCTCCTTCCCTCTGTCTGGTGTGGTCTGCTACACCAGTCCGGTGCTCTCAGCAGCTGCAGTCTACCCAGCAAGGCTCTGAGTCCAAGCAAGCCCACTGTTGTTGTTGTTGTTGTTGTTGCTGTTGTTGTCATTGCCATTGCTGTGGCTGAACCATCCCTTATTTTAACACGTTTGGTTCGGCTGTACCTTATACGCTTGTTCACACAGGTGAGACAGGCCTTCAGACCGACAGAAAAAATACAAAAATGGGGCTTAAACCCGGGAGCACGAGAAGCCGCTGCACTCCTGCGCGCTGCCATAATTTTGCCAGAGGTATAGTTAATCCTTTATCCAGCTTCTGCATGAATCTTGTTTAAATTGCTTGGTACAAACCAGTATGCTGGCACACCCGTGACAGGCTTTATTCCACAGATACTGTACAAATAAGAGCCTCCAGTTTAAGTAGCAGAGATGACAATGCCTCCCCACAATGATGTCAGTTGCTGAGCTCAACAGACAAAAATGCCATTGAGGATGTAACAATCTAGCACTGAATCAGTGGTTGCTAGACCAAATTACACAATGTACTATCTAGTGACAAATGTTAACATGATGAGGATTCAATTAAATGCATATAATCACATATAGAGTCCCCTCCGAATGTACTGGAATGGCAAGGCCAAACATTTCAGCTAAGAAGAACAACAATTTATGATGAATATAGTCATCAAGAGCTGTGAACCATTCAAAGGAGACTTTGAGAGCAGAAATTTAGAGGCCATACCACAAGATGCAAACCACTCATCAGCAGTAAGTGTTGGAAGGCTAGATTGGAATTCCCCAGGAATACAGATGTGAGTCCTAAAAGTTTTGAAACCAAGATTGCCAGACAGTGTGGGGAAAGAAGACTCATGATTAAAAACATATAAGTGTTCATTGGTCAAGCATGGTGGCAGTAGGTGTCATGGCATGGGCTTATATGGCTAATTTTGTAAAAAGCTCACTAATATTTATTGATGATGTAACTGATGATAGTAGCAGCAGAATGAATTCAAAAGTTTATATAAATGTTCTGTCTGCAAATTTTCAGAGAAATTCAAGGACTTCATTAGGGAAAAAATACTCAATCTCCAGACCTTGAGCATGCATTTCACATCCTGAAGATGAGAGTGAAGAGGGAAACCTCCCAAAACATACAACAACTGAAAGTTGCTATAGTACAAACCTGGAAACACATCACAAAAAAGAATATATTAGTTTAGCGATGTCAGTGGGTTGACGGGTTGATGTAGTCATTTCAAGCAAGGAATATGCAACCAAATATTAAGTCTTATTTACAACCCGATTCCAGAAAAGTTGGGATGTTCTTTAAATTTGAATAAAATGAAAAACTAAAAGACTTTCAAATCACATGAGCCAAGATTTTATTCACAACAGAGCATAGATAACATAGCAAATGTTTAAACTGAGAAAGTTTACAATTTTATGCACAAAATGAGCTCATTTCAAATTTGATTCTTGAGGTTTCAAAATAGTTGGGACAGTGGCAAGTTTACCATGGTGTAGCATCTCCTCTTCTTTTCGAAACAGTTTGATGACATCTGGGCATCCAGATTACGAGTTTCTGATGTTTTGGTGTTGGAATTTGGTCCCATTCTTTCCTGATATATGTTCCTAGCTGCTGAAGAGCTTGTGGTCATCTTTGACATATTTTTTTGTTTAATAATGCACCAAATGTTCTCTATAGGTGAAAGATCTGGACTGCAGGCAGGCCAATTCAGCACCCGGACTGTTGTAATGGCTGCAGTATGTGGTTTTGCATTGTCCTGCTGAAATACACAAGGCCTTCCCTGAAATAGACATCGTCTGGAGGGGAGCATATGTTGTTCTAAAGGCTTTATATACCTTTAAGCATTCATAGTCCCTTCCAAAACATGCAAGCTGCCCATACCATATGCACTTATGCCCCCCATACCATCAGAGATGCAGGCTTCTGAACTGAACACTCATAACACGCTGGAAGGTCTCCTTCCTCTTTAGCCCATAGGACATGGCATCCATGATAACCAACAAGAATGTCAAATTTAGACTCGTCTAACCATAGAATACTTAGGAACAGTGAGGAATCCAGTGACACAATGAATATCTACTCTGCTGAAAGGAAATTTTCAAAGTAAACTATGCCATAATGTGACAATTACTTAAAACAGGAGCTTGACATGAATTTCTCTCCATGGTGTTCTAATTGCTTTTATGTATACATTAATTTGGAATAATTACTAAATGTTATCTTTCTTCAAGCCTTAAAAATAATTACACTGACACTTTTAAGTATTTCTCCATCTCTCTGTTGTCAACACAGTCAACTAAGTTACGCACCAAGACTCTCCGCAACACCCGCAATCCTAACTGGAATGAGACGCTGGTATACCACGGCTTGACAGATGAAGACATACAGCGCAAGACTCTAAGGTCTGGCAATGCTATTTTAATATTTCATATTACATTATATATTAATTATTCAATACTACATTATTTTATTTTTTGGCTACACTGGGGCTGTAATGTTTTATATGCCCAAAGGCTATTAATGCAATTATTTGGAGTTAAGGCTCGTAAAGCATGCCAATGAGTAGACTGGCTACACTAAATTGCCCATTTATGCATGTTACTTCCAATGTCTCCAGGGAAAAGGTAACACTTATTCTTCATGGCATGGATTCCACATTGTACTTGTGCCACACAATTGGCTGAGATGTTTCTAGAACAGCTACAGTCTGTTTCTCTAGAGTCCTCCTGTAGCAAATTAAGTTGATGGACATGATTTAGACAGGCACACACATGTCTGTATAAGATCTCACAAAATATAGCAAAGTCTTAAATAAAGCCATTAAGTCAGAGAAACTTTGTGTAGGCCTCTGTGATCAAATTCAGCTGAGACACAGATCTGGGCCAGGATATGAAACCATTTTTATAGCTTTGAATATTCTCAAGAGCACAGTGGGCTCTTGTTTGGAAGCTCTAGGACTGTTCCTAGCACTAGCTGCCAAGCCAAACTCAGTAAATGGAATGAAAGGGTGATTGTCAGCGAGGTGACAAAAAACTGCAGTGGTCACAGCATCAGGAGACCTCTGCAGAGATATGAGAATTTTCCAGAAGGACAACCATTGAAGAAATACTTCTTCAATCAGGTTTTTATGGTAGGTTAATGGAACTTTGGAAGCCACTCCTAAGGGATATGCACTTAAAGAGAATAAGGAAAAAGATTCTTTGGCCTGATGAAGTGTACTTAAGTGGTCTTGTGGTCTGATATGATAACGTAAATGTGACATTACTTCAAGTCAAATTCCTTGCAAGTGTGACCTTACTTGGCCAATAAAGCTGATTCTGATTCTGACCAAAACTGAACTTCTTGGGCTGAAATCCCAGGGGTACATCTGGCAAAAAGCAGATACTGCTCATTAAGATGAGACTGGTGCTTGAAAAGTGCTTGAAGGGATTTGTCAGGAATAATGGGAGAAACTGCCCAAATTGCAAAGCTTGTAACTGCACCTGTGTACCCTCCTTCTGCTAAAAATTTAAACACAACAATAGGCCTTCTTAGGGTGGCACGGTGGTTAAGTGTGTCTCCTCACAGCAAGAAGGTCCTGGGTTCGATCCCCGGGGTCAACACGGGTGCCTTTCTGTGTGGAGTTTGCATGTTCTCCCCATGTCCTTGTGGGTTCCTCTGGGTACTCTGGTTTCCTCCCACAGTCCAAAGACATGCACAGAGGGGATTAGGTTAATTGGCTACTCTAAATTGCCCATAGGTGTGAATGTGAGTGTGAATGGTTGTCTGTTTCTGTGTGTTGCCCTGCGGTGGATTGGCGACCCTCCCAGCCCGCCTCTTGCCCAAAGTCAGCTGGGATTGGCACCAGCTTCCCCCCGCGACCCTGAACAGGATTAAGCAGCAGAAGAAGAATGAAGATGAACAATAGGCCTTCTTCATATCTACAAAACAAATGTTGATAAGATTATGATACTTCTATGATTCCTAACTAAGCTGTACAACAGTAAAGAGTGGCCCACTGTTCCAGGACCTTGGTAGAACACACATTGTTCCTCCTGACAGGGGTTAGCTGGCCCACAGTCTTTGAGTGTGTAATGGTCCCTGGTTAGGAACACACGGACAAACGTTCACGGATAAGGGGGATTTGACATAATATGAATTTAATGTAGCTTTTCAGCTCCAAAATCAGTGACATACACATAGACACAGACACCAGTCAGTATTCCTGCTCTCCGGGCATCTCCCTTCGCCTCTCACTGCAGGTTAGAAAAAGAGAGCAGTTAATAACCTCCAGGTGTTGCCACTTACCACTTACCTCTCTGCTTCCGCTTTCTCGCCACTAGGCAGCGCTTGGCCATGCCTGTGCCGCCACAGAGTGCTATATGAAATGCAATCTCATCCCCCAGCTTTCCTCAAGTTCTGGCCTTTGAATAGCCAGAACATGTATATATCCGTAAGGATATCCTAATGAGCAAGCCTGTGGTGATGGCAACAAAGAAAAACTGGGTGTATTGCACAGGAAACAGTCCCAAAACTTAAGGTAAATTCAGGCAGTCAAAGGGCCAATCACCAGGCAGAAAGGAATATCAGAGATAACACATAAGCATATTATATAGTCTAATAAAACAGGCAAAGGTCGAACACACAGTGAACAGTATTTTCCAAGGCAAGGCAGAATCAGAATTAAAAAATACAAACAGTGAGCAAAAAAACCAAGAGACATGGCCACAAACAACAGCTTGGTTATAATGGAGGCCTGCTGTTAATGCTTCGCAATTATAGTGTATAAGCGAGTCCTTATATAGTGTCCATAATTAGTCCTAATGCAAAGCAGCTGAAAGTAATCAAGTTTCTGTTTATGCTTGACCATAATGCATGCTGAGTGCTGGCCTGTAGTTCTGTCACACAAACCCAGAAGTATATGCAGTAGCACTTAGCATGGCATAAATTAAGAGCTGCACTATGTGCAGCAGAATTCAAGGAGCAAGTTTTGCATGCTGCAAGGGGCAAATTCTTGACAGAACCCCCCTCCAATGACTCTAATCCCAGAGCTCTCAGAGTTGTTCTGCAGGGGGCTTAGGTCTGTAGTCGCAGGCATGACACTAGATTCCACCATACTGCACTTTGCCCTAGATCCAGGCATGGATCTCTGGCAGGAATACTGGCAGGAACTTGAGCTGGAACACAGGTGCTTTTGGACCAAATGTTCCTAGGGACTTGGGGGACCCTGGGGAGCTCCCCTGAGAACTTCACACCTTCAAGGGATTTTTTCCTCTGTTTGCATTTGCACTGCCAGTAGGAATGCTTGAGTGACATAAGTCACATCAAAATCAGCTCAGTCTGGACTGTCCGCCTGTATCCATGTTTTTTTTCTTTCATTTTCACGGTAAGATTTGTTGTTTACCTAACATTTCACATCGATTTATGGCTATACCTGACTCCGAATATTTCTTGTTGAACTGGAATCAGCTGTTCAATACAAGATATAAAAATGTTCCTTTTTTACCTAACAACTAGAAAATTTACTAGATGATTTTTTTTCATTAATTTTAGTGATTTTGACCATGTCACGTATTCCCCCTCATGCTGCATATCCCGGAGGAAGTGCATGCTCTGCACATTTCACCTTGTTCTTTGTTTGTTCAGCTGTTCACTATGAAGATACAAAGATTTTTCATATAGACCATGTGTCAATTAGAAAATCCAATAGTGATGATTTTTTTTCAATGATTTTAGTGATTTCAACCATCATGTATTTCCCCCTTACACAGCACATCCCAGAGGAAGTATGATGATGATGATGGGCTGAGCCGTCGTATCGACGGATCCCCTCTCCCTTTATTTACAAGTGTTTTGCTCTACGATAACTGAGCAGCCCAATTCTTGAGCCGCACTCCCACTCACATTCGGGGCACGTAAGGGTTCGCTGGTTGCTCCTTTGTTCCGCCATTCGCAGGACTCGTCGTTCTTTCAACTTCTCAATACGTCGACTTTCAAATGCCTGGACACCAGAATGGTAGATGGTGTGCCATTGGCTTCGGTTTTGTGCCTGGTGTTCCCAGGTTTTGGATGGGATTCTGCATGCATTAAGATTGGATTTAAGGACATCCTTGTACTGCCCTCATCTAAGTCGCTGTCCGTTTGTAAGTTCGCCATAGGAAAGGGCTTTTGGAATTCGATTGTCTTCCATTCGAACCAGATGCCAGATTGCCCTTGCAATGCAGTTGCGATACCATGCCTTTGCAATACGGGCTGTTACCTCATCGTCAAGGTAGACAGGTGAGACAGGAAACCGCCTAAGTAGCAGAACTTGTCTACTACTTTCAGGTAATCATTTCCAATCTTTATGGCTGGTCGTTGAGGAACACCTTTAGGTTTTGGCTGGAACATCACCTCTGTTTTCTTCATACTGATGTTTAGGCCGTAACGGATTGATGCTCTGGCAAAATCATCTACCATGACTTGGAGATCGTCTTGGAGTTCCCGAATCATCATTGTTGAGATCTTCGACTTTGCTTTGAGGCATCGGGGATTGAAGATACCGCCTTCCTTTCTGAACCTGATAAGGCAGCCTCTGTCACAGTCCTTAAATGCATTGTGGAGCCTCGCAGAAAAGACAATTCCAAACAATAGTGGGGCCATTACACAGCCTTGATCGGTTCCATTTGTAACTGGAAATGCGTCAGATGTAGTTCCATTGTCTGAGATGCGTGCTGTCATACTGTCATGAAAGGAACGGATTATATTTACCACTCTTGATGAGCAGCCTACCTTCAGATTAATTTTCCAAAGGCCTTCGCGGTTGATGGAGTCAAAGGCTTTGGTGAGGTCTATAAACACCATAAACAGGTCGAGATTCTGTTCTCTGCACTTTTCCTGTATTTGCCAAGCTGCAAACATCATATCTGTTCTTCCTCTTCTGGCTCTAAACCCACACTGACTCTCAGGAAAGAAACTATCAATGAAAGGCGCAAAACGATTGATAATAATTCTTGCAAACACTTTGCCGGCTATGTTGAGAAGAGATATTCCTCTGTGATTGCCACATATTCGTCTGTCACCCTTGTTCTTATATAAGTGCTTTAGAGTCGCATCCTTAAAACCCTGTGGGATGGCTTCGTCTGGCCAAAGTTTTTGATAGAACTTGGTTAACTCAGTAACGAGGGTGTCACCCCCATATTTAAACACTTCTGGTGGAATGCCATCGTCATTTTCCACTGGCAAGCTGGTTGATTGCTTTGGCAGTCTCAGCTACAACAGGAATGTTGTCGAGCTCAACAATAACAGGTCACTGTGTTATTTCTTCTATGGCATCATCAAGGATTCTTGATTCACGGTTGAGAAGTTGATTAAAGTGCTCTGCCCAGCGAGCCAGGATCAAAGAAGGCTCTCTAATCAGTGTCTCTCTATCTAGAGCTAAGAGAGGGCATGTCCCTCTAGAAGATGGTCCATACACAGCTTTTAGCTCGTTATAGAAAGTTTTCGCATCATGCGAGTCAGCACTTTTGCCTGGAGAAGTTTTGTTCTTTCAGACCACCAACTGTTCTTCATTTCACGGAGTTTGGCCTGTGCAACTTGCTTGGCTCGCTTATAGCAATCTTTTTTCTCTGTGGAGGTCTTGTCCCTCACATATTCTAGATGAAGAGTATACAGAGCAGACAGAATGGAGCTCACCGATGTATCATTTTCATCAAATCCATCCTTGTTTTTCTTATCGACAAAGCCGATAGTATCCTCTGCAGCTTGAAAGATTTTCGTGCGGATGCCATCCCACTGTTCGGATGATGAGCCATATTCCTCACTCTTCAGGTCGGCAAGGGCTGCTGAGATGTTGGTTTTAAAGAGATCTTGGGTGTCCTTGTCGGCAAGCTTGGTGATATTAAGGTGCTTAGGGCCCTTGACTCGACGGTATTGGTGTTTTGGCTTAAAAGAAATAGCGACTTTACTTCTCAGTAGAGCATGGTCGGACAGGCACGTGGACGCTTTCGCAGCATGAGTAAGTTTAACATCATGCCAGTCACGCTGCCTGATGCTGACAAAATCTATTTGGTGCCAGTGACCAGAGCTTGGATGCTGCCAAGTGGCCTTGAAGCTATCTTTTTGTTGAAAAAGGGTGTTAGTAATGACTAGTTGCTTCTCCGAGCACAAAGATAAGAGCAGAGTGCCGTTAGAGTTTTCCTTTCCCATACCATGGTGACCGATGACCTTGGTCCATGTTGAGTGGTCTGCTCCAACGCGAGCATTAAAGTCCCCTAGAACGAACAATTTGTCAGATTGTGGTACAGTCTGGATAAGAAGTCCCAGCTGCTCATAGAACTCTTCCTTGGCCTCGTCCGGATAGGACATAGTTGGGGCCTACATACTGATGAGAATGACATATCCATCATGTATCTTTAGGTGCATTGTCATAAGTCGGTTGTTTTTCCCTTGAGGGAGTTGATCAATGGTCTTAAGATGCTGGTTTCGGATGGCAAAGCCAATTCCTGACTGCCTAGGTTCATCGGCAGGGCGCCAGCACCAGAAAAAAGTGTAACCAGATCCACGTTCTTCTAAGTGAGAGAAATCTGCTAGTTGTGTTTCACTGAGGGCTGCTATATCAATGTTATAGTGAGAGAGATACTACTACCGCTGTTCGACGTTCAAGGTTCTCTGGGTTGTCTTGAAGGGTACGGACATTCCATGCAGCAATAATGACATCTTGTCTGCTTCTGTGGCGTCCGGTAGTAAGGTTAATTCTTGGTCGACCGCGAGCTTGGATAATCAGCCTGCCGTGGCTAGCAGGCAGATGATAAGTAAGAACAAGCTTTGTTTAGGAATCCTTTTCTCTTCCCCTTCATTTCTGGGGAAAGCAGTGCTGTCCCAAAAGGGCTGCTTTGTCAATCAGATAGGATACGAGTTGGGCCGTCATTCAAATAGACTGCAAAGCAACCATCACACCTGAGACTAACCAGGATCCGCTCCAGCAGACTGCTTTCTCAGCTTGTCACAACAGCTGTTTGGTTCATCCACCTTCACCCTGTTGGGTTCCACCACTGACCTGAGGTTTAGGCTTTGGTAAAAGGGTGAGCTCCCCTGGGCTTCGGGGATAGTATGACTTGCCCAAGGCCATGCCTCAAGACTCCGGAGGGAAGGGACGTCTCACTTTCCGTATTCGCGAGCTGCCTGACCCATGTCATGGTTTCACACCGTACCCATAGAGGAAGTATACACACTGCAAGGCACACACTGTTCTTTGTTTGAATATACAGAATTCAGTGCAGTATGAACTTACAGAATATACAGTGCAGTATGAACAAAATGTACAATATACAGATGTGATATGAACAAATGTACAGGTGTGGTATGAAAAAATATACAGATGGGCTATACTAATGTAAGATGAGCTATACTAATGTAACTAGCATAGTATGAACAAAATGTACAGTTTCAGCAGGAGACAGAGTTCAGTAGATAGATGGCTGTGGGGAAAAAGCTGTTCCTAAACCTTCTGGAGTGGAGGAGCTGGAAAAGACTGTGGGCAGGGTGGGAGGAGTCCTTAAGAATGGTGTGTGCCCAGCGTAGACATCACTTCTTATGGACATCCTCAATAGCAGGTAGTGGAGTCCTTATGATGCATTGGGCAGTTTTCACCACCCTCTGTAATGCCTTGTGGTCCACGACAGAGCAGTTCCCATACCAGACTGTGATACAGTTGGTTAGTATGCTCTCAATTGCACAACGGTAGAAGTTGTCCAGGATGTCAACAGACAGGCGGTTTCTTCTCAGAGTCCTTAAGAAGAAGAAGTGCTGATGGGCCTTCTTAACCAGGCTGGAGGTGTTGGTTGACCAGGACAGGTTCTCAGGAGATGTGGGTCCCCAGGAACTTGAAGCTGGAGACATGTTCAACAGCCATGCCGTTGATGTGGATGGGATCATGTGTCACCTTCTCCTTCCTGTCCACAATGAGCTCCTTAGCAAAAGCTAGTGTTAAGGAACAGGTTATTGTCAGCGCACCATGGAGTTAAGTGCTCAACCTCTGCCCTGTAGTCTGACTCATCGTTGTCACTGATAAGTCCAATCACCGTGGAGTCATCCACAAACTTTATGATGGAGCTGGATCCATGCATAGGCCTGCAGTCATGGGTGAAGAGGGAGTAGAGGAATGGGCTCAGCACACAGCCCTGTGGTGCGCCAGTGTTGAATGACATGGTGGTGGAGCAGTTGTGGCCTGACCTAACATTCTGGGGGTCTGTTGGTCAGAAAGTCCATGATCCAGTTGCAGAGGGAGGTACTGATACCAAGATCTCCAAGTTTAGTGATTAGCATGGAGGGGATGACTGTGTTGAATGCAGAGCTAAAATCAACAAACAACATTCTTGCATATGAATTCTTGTGAAAGTACACAGTGCAGTGCTGTGCATACAGCATCTTCTGTGCTTCTATTGCTGCAATAGGCAAATTGGTGTGGGTCTAGTATGGGAGGCAGGCATCTCTTGAGGTGCACCAGGACCAGGCGCTCAAAGCATTTCATCACAATGGGTGTGAGAGCTACAGGGTGATAGTCATTCAGACACATCAGAGAGGAGTGTTTCAGCACTGGCATGATGGAGGTGGTCTTGAAGCACACTGGTACTCCTGCCTGGGCAAAGGACAAATTGAAGATGTCTGTAAAGACCCCTGCAAGCTGTTCAGCACATGCTCTAAGCACACGTCCAGGAATGACATCAGGACCAGAAGCCTTACGTGCATTGATTCTGCTCAGTGCGTTATGGACTTCTGTGGGGGAGAGTGTGAGGGTCTGGTGGTCATCAGAGGGTTCAGTTTTGGCAGCCCTGTGTTGTCCTTGTCTAACTGGGCATAAAAATTCCTTCCTTCCTCATTTAGCTTGTTGAGGAAGGACACATTCATGACTCTTGGTGAGGAGTTGCTAGGCTTGTGGTCACTGCCCTGGGGCCTGTATGCCCTGCCACATGCATCGGGGGTCGGAATTGACAGTGTTCCTCCACCTTCAGCTTGTAGTCTAGCTTAGCCTGCTTGATGCCCCTCTTCAGGTCTGCCCTGGATGTACTGTAGGCCTGTGGGTCACCTGATTTGAAGGCCCTGTTACATGCCTTCAGCAGAAGCCGCACTTCTTTGTTGATCCATAGCTTCTGATTAGGGTATGTCATGATCTGTCTCTCTGTGGCGACTCTGTCAGTTCTGGTGTTGATGTGTCCCAGTACTGAGTAGGAGTATGCATCGATGTTTGTGTGAGAGCCACAGGTAGCCCTGGAGGCAAACCTACTCCAGTCTGTGTCTTTAAACCTGTGCTGGAGCACGGAATGTACCCCCACTGGCCACACCTTGATGGTCCGCACTGATGGCTTCACATGGTAAATAAGTGGTGAGTACTTGGGGGTGAGAAACAAAGAAAGATGATCAGACTGTCCCGGGTGGGGGAGGGGGGTTGCTGTATAGGCTCCAACAATGTTTGTATAAACATGATCCAAAGTTTTATCCCCTCTGGTATGGCAGGAGACATGCTGATAGAATTTGGGAAGCACTGTCTTGAGG